>SGPM01000337.1:0-29283 GCA_004802725.1 Antrodiella citrinella
TCACCTTCAGTTTGGGTGAGGTTTAGTGGAGGTCGTACCTCCCATCGCGGTTAGTGTAGCTACAATGTACCACCCCATGCATGGCCGCGATCGGAGGATCTGACACCTCTTGGTTCGGCAAGGGAGGCGTCGCGGATGCCGATGATGCCGTGAAGCGTCTCTTTTGTTACGCGGCCAGATCCAATGTCCATACTTTTGCGATCCGCTACCTCTTGGCTTGCTCTCACCAGAACCCGGCGCGGCCAAGTCGGAGGGAAGGTGTCCAAGCTATTCAGCGACGTTCAAGAACGTCGACGTCCATCAATGGCGTATGTCTTGGGGTGAGGCGGTTACAATGTATTTGATGGGCAGGTCGGCGGCGTGTGTGTGCACATTCATGTCTTCACGATGTCTGCCCTTGAAGCCACTAATAGTAATTTATTCCTTAGGTTTGCGAGCCAACAGGACGTATAAATACCTCGCCGTGCGGGCCTCCTTGCTTGTTACCAACAACTATAGAACGAGGGTCAGACATGACTTAGTTTGACTGGGCCGTGAAGCTGTGGATGAGGAGCGTCATATCGGACCTCCCGGATCACCATCCGTAACGTCAAAGTGTCTGGACCTCAACTTTCCGACTTGTGAAGTCCCGAAGGTGCGTCAGTCGACAGCGCCCTCTGAGATTAATATACTGTTGTGCCACCGCATCGTGGCATGACGTGTCTACGATGAATATGAATATGGCTGGTGACGGTGGACAGGAGGCTACGATAGAGTATTGGATAGATTCGTAAGAGCGACTGTCGTTCACGACGGACCGTAGTATGACGGCTCGCCCGTCGGTCGAGGTTCTCATTTGGCTGTTGTCACCCCGAAACATACCGCATGCTCAAGCTCAGAGTTGATTGGTCTTAAAATATTCGATGGTTGTCATCGCAGGCTCTTGAAATACATGTACCACTTGGATGTGTACCTACCATTGCAATAACGACCTTTTGCGTTGCGTGGATGGTGAAATAGAGCGATCTCTACTTCTACATCGCGCGCCATTTGAAATCCGAACCTAGCGAGAGTTATCGGGTGTGTACTGTGGTTTGGCTTCGAATATACACTTTATCCCTGTCTCTTCGGGTTTGAACTCTTTCTTTCTCTTGTGCGTTAGCGCTTGCCGTGAACGTCACACCATATGATGTGCAGAGCCCAGACCAGAAATGAGTGCGGTCCAAGCTCCAACCGTTTTGTTTACTCCAAGCAAACTGCTTTACATTTATCAAGGATTCATCTTCCAGCTCAGTACGTAACGCGCATGCTTTTTCTACTCCATGAACCTTGAGCTTGAACACACGTCTCCCTTCTTAACCATCCGAATGTTGGACGATCACTCAAGGTAATACTTCAGCATGTCCAAGTGCCACAAGCGGGGAACGTCTGTGTAATGGAATAGCTTAGGACACAGACGACGTGTTAAGTTCGAGATAGTGACGTACCTGAGGGAAGATAGGCAGAATCGTGTTCCAGTATACACAAGAACTGTCGATGGAGAAATGATCTCCGGGGTCCGCGCCCACCAGAGAGTTGCCCAAGATAGCGATAGATGTCGTGTCTTTTGGATCGTACTGTTTCCAGCCAGAAGTTTGCGGCCCTTTCTCCGGATCTGCAAATACAAAGTCAACCGACATTGAGCGTAATCCAAGCTCAAGTACTCACCTTTGACAAAATTCGTCCACGCTTCGACCATGATATCCGAGACCTTGATCTCGTTCGGCGTAGCGGGTATAAAAGGCGGAGACAACACGATCGTCCTCCACGTCCCCATCACGAACCGGATATCCTCACCATGGAACGTGCCAATCCTCGCCCCCTCCGAGTTCAGGTTATTCGCAACCAGATCAAACCTATACCGCCACACTTTCAAGCCTAGAGCATCCGTGCGTTGCGTTGCGAGGTTGTGCGCGAGGCATAGCATATGTGCGTCACGCCACATGCCGGCAGTGGCGTTGAATGCGAATGGGAACGCCGCTGAGGGAGTGGGGTAGAGCGCTTTGAGGTCGGTGAGGTTCGCCCACGGGAGGTTGAGGTTGTTGCTTTTGGTGTAGGCGTCGATGGTGGAGAGGTATGCTGTTGGTTCGCCTTCTACGATCAGGGTGCCTTCATCCTGTAGCATAGGCCGGGTATGAGCACTACGCGTTACATTTCACGGGCAAAAATCATTCTGACCTTGTTCGTCCCGATCAGCAAAGGGACTCTAGCAGTCCGTCCTTCTTTCGTCAGCTTCACAAAGCTGGAAATGAATACAACATCAGTCATTGCTTCAAATTTCACACGGAGGGAAAGACTATTCACTCTTTGAAGATAGTCACATTATCCGTTACCGGCTGGAACTGATTCCCCGTGGCCAAAAGCACTTTCTGAAGGTCCACACCCGAAATCTTGCGCAAACAGTCTAGCTCCCCGCGACCCGTTGGGCAGCTGAAGTTCTGTGATATCGCGTTGAGCTGGTTGTTCAGCTCCCACATCGGTTGGGAGGCTATATGATGCAGGTGGTAAGTAGATCATTGACATGCAGTGTCAGACACGATCATCTTGGGACTTACTGTCTGCACTTTGCATGACCGCACCGCGGATAATAGGATCCGTCGCGAAAGCCGTCAGGTACTGGTTCGTCATCTCTGCAAATTCCATTTGCGCTTAACACGCTGAGGTGTCAAGACCAAACAGAAGAGTGTACGCACCAGCTCCAACGGATTCACCTACGAAACCAAAAGGTCAGGGACCCCAGAACCACCATTTTCCGTGACCCCCAACGACGTACCTCCAAGAGTGATCTTGGTCGGATCGCCACCGAACAGCTCGATGTTATCCTGGACCCACTCCACAGCCGCACGCGTATCAAGCAAACCAAAGTTCTGCGTCTCGCCAGCTTCGGCGATCTCGGAAGCGTGCGGGTAGCCCCACAGCGATAGTCTGTAATTGTAGCTCACGAAGACGAGGTCCTGCTAATAGGTTAGCTCATGTTATTCTGGAAATTGGCATGAAGTCCACCTTGGCAGCTAGGAAGGACCCGTCAATCTTAGGATCGGACGAAGCACCACTGTCGAACCCTCCACCGCTAGAATTGAATCCATCTCAATACTCATCCTAACATCAGCGCGAGGGCTGGCACAACAACTTACTAGGAGTAGAGGTACACTGGCAACCCCTTCGCCCCCTGCGGCGCAATGATATTCACCACCAGACAATCCTCACTTTGTATGGACGTCCCATTCCCTCCATCCGCCCTAAACACAAAACCCAACCCCCTTGTCAATAACTCTACTCTCCCACATCACATTGCACCACTCACCTTCCTTGCATACACGCCGCCCCAAACTGCGTGGCGTTCTGCACACCAGACCTGAAGGTCTTCTTAGGCGGCGTCCACCGGTTCGCACCAGACGTATCCTCCGCGAAGAACACGCCAAGCCATTTGGAGAGGGGGATTGAGGTGGTGGTGGTATCGAGGAAGCCTTGGACGAGGCCTGAGGATGTTGAGACTAGAAGCGGATTCTTGTTCGCGTCTGCAGAAGCTGATACTGATACTGAGCTGAACAACGAGAGGAGGAGAGCGGGGGTAAAGCACGCTAACAGCAGGACGTGTCCGAACGCCATTTTGCTATGCAATGCTGCGCACGCTGCACCTGTTGCTCTTCGGGCTGCATTTTAAAGGTGAGCGACGGAGGGTGCTCGGGCTGACTTCGGAGCACATGCTCCGTTTCGCGAAGAGAATCGAGCAGGGTCATCGATCTCGTTGCTCACCTGTACGCCGTACAACGTTCTGAAGCGTCGACTGCGGCAATCCGGTTCACCACATGACATCAGGACTGTATAACAGAAAATCTATACATTAATTCCATGAAATATGCGAGTTCATATATATGTAGCTATCACCAAAAGGAAGATGTCAGTAAAAACCAGCGTGAGGAAGAGTGCTATGAATACTCACATAATAAATTAGATCCCCTAGTCCATAGTGTACAAACAATCCAAACGCATGTCCAACTAAGCAGCACAACAACAAAACAACAGAACATCTCCTCATTTACTTCCTTACACCACCACAACACATCTAATCATCCACTGTCTCAATAGCCACACACCAAAACACCCTCCCCCACGGCATGCCTGCATCCGTCTCCGTGTTCGTCGGGCGCTGGCAACAAACGAATCGCGCAGGCTTTCCGTCCCAATGCTGCATCATGTCGATGGAGAACCCGCCAGGGACCTGGATGCAGATACTCTCGTGGTTGATGTCGAGGTGCCCATGGCAAAAGTCTGCCGTAATTAGGTCCTGTTCGCGTCATCAAGTCAACACACGTCTATCTCCACAATGTGGTGGACACTTACGTCTGGACCAAACACAACAGCCTTCCGCCTCGCCGGGTCCTGGAAATGCGTCTTCCTCGCCATCCTTTTCTTGCTCTCCTCGCTCTTCCCCGCGTAGGGCAGCCGCGAGATGTCGTCTGCGACGAGACACGTTGTTGGTGGGAACGGTGGGGTCGTGTGCGGTTCTGAGAGGCGTGTGTGCGTGAAGAACGGCATGGTCGTGATGAGTGGGGAGAGTGCCCATGGTTTGGGGGCGCGAATATCGAGTTCTAGAGTCGGGTCCATGAACCTGGGTGAGGTAAGGTGAGATAAGTTGGAAGAACGAGTGGGACGTGGTACTCACTGCATGAAGCTGGTGACGACGCTGAACCCCCAGGGTAACGTCATCGGACGGTCAAACACAGTCCCGACAAGGATATCGTCTGCATTGTGTGGCTGCAAGAACCTCCCTGCATAGTCGTTTGCTCGCGAGTCCATCCACAAACCCAAGCAAAACGCACCTTGAAACTGAATACTCCATGTCTTCCGCTTCCGCTCCTTCTTGCTGAAATACGCACTACTGCTCCCACCACATTGACCTTGCTTGTTCGTGAGCCCCTTGATGAATACGGCAACCTGCCCCTCGAAAGCGTCTGTAGCGATGTCGAACCCCTTGCCCGAGTTCGCCTCGATTTCGTGCAGGTCGTGGATCGTCGGGCCTGCGAGGATCCGGAGGCGCGGCATAGGAGTGTAGGTGTAGAAGGCGAGGGAAAGGGAATGAGGTTTGGATTAGAATGAGATGGAGACGGGGGGTATAACGTCGACGGAAAAGTGTGGCAACAATCACCAGTCAAACCCTTCGAAGATATCGATCCCGTCACCCCGTCCGCTGTCCCAAACCAGCACTGACGCGCGCAGCAACCAGTCGAAACACAGCATACTGTATCCTTGAAGGCCTCGGTAACTGCGCAGCACCCTGATTATGTGAAAAAAGGAGTGGAGCGCAAACATCCAATTTTGGCTCCCGCGGGAATAAAAGTTGAGTGTCCCGATGCGCGCTTAAAAACGTCCGTACGCGTTGCCCGCCATACATGATCGACGATCGACCACGCCACACCTCCCGGGCGCGCCCGGCTGAGAGTCCGCAGCAACTGCGAGCTGCTATGCACAATGGATGCGGTCACACCTGGCTTCAAAGTTCATTCCAATGTGAAAGCGGGGAGTAGGGCTACAAAAAGTCGTACCACAAAATCTAATAAACTGACGGGGTGTGAGCGGAACGTGAGCTTGGCAGGTCACATACGATGAACCTGCGACTCACGCTACAAACGTCGTGGAGCCACCGAAATGGCATCAAGCCGGTGGAGTCTCCTTCTGCTTTTGACCTTTCTCAGTCGCCTCAGTGGTCGGAGCCCCAGTGGTTTCATCTTTCTTCGCTTCTTGCGCATTAGGCAACCCCTCCTTATCCACCGCTTCGATCGCGAGGCACCAAAGCACCTTCCCCCACGGCTTCCCGTCCACGAGCTCGCCCTTGGGTATCCGCTCGCAGCAGACGAATCGCACGGGCAATCCGTCCCAGTACTTCATGAGGTCGAGCGTGAAACCGCCTGGTATGCGCGCGGAGATGCCGTCCGGCGTAAAGTTGAGGTATCCCCAGCAGAAGTCTGCCGTTATCACGTCCTGCAGCATATCACTTCGAGTCAGTCATACGATACTCAAGGCGTGCGACGACGAAATAGGCTACACACCTGCGGTCCGAACTCGACAGTCTTTCGATGCGCCGCGCTTTGGAAATATGTCTTCCGGTTCACGCCCCCCTCGATCTCGGGGTCGTCCCGCGTAAATCGCAGCGCTGAGACGTTCTCGCCGACCGGTTTCGGTGGAGGGAACGTCTTTGCTTCGACCTTTTCTTCTTCGGAGTTGAGACGGGTGTGTTCGAAGTACGGCATGGTGGTAATGAAGGGGGACAAGGCCCATGGCGTCGGCGATGTGAGGTCTTGCTCGAGTGTCGGGTCTAGGTATCTGTACCAATCTTAGCTTCTGAGAGTGATGAGAAAGTAGAGGGACTTACTGCATGAAGGACGTAACGGCGGTGAACCCCCAGGGTATAGCCTATAGGCAATACGCGATCGAACACGTTCCCGAACAAGATCTCGTCCGCGTTATGCGTCTGCAAAAACCTCCCTGCGCACTTCAATCAGCCCCGCACGTCCAGTTTGCCGTAAAAACTTGAAACGCACCTTGGACCTGGACACTCCATGTAACACCCTCCCTCTCCTCCGCATCAAAGTAATTGCTCTCACCGACCTTCCCATCCGTATCCGCGAATCCCTTCAAGAAGATCGCGACCTCGCCCTCGAACGCGTCTGTGCGTATCGGGAAGCCCGAGGCGGCGTTTGCGCTGATCTTGGTCAGGGAGGAGAAGGATGGGCCGGCGAGGATACGCAGGCGGTGCATCGTCAAGTTGTTGTGTGGGTGGATCGTGATCACGGTAAATGTGTGAGTAACCTGGATAGAACGTTAACTTGCTTGTTGGATGAATGTTGAAGGGATCCTCACAGCCCCAAATCTCGCTTCAAAACTGGTAGCCCCAGGCCGTCGTAGTCGACGTAGTAAAGTTTCGGAGAGAGGAAGGAGCGAGAGCCGAATCCAAAATTGCTTTCAAAAGGCTCTCGTGAGGGTGGGAGGACAGGAACTTGGGAAGAGAGAATGAGCTCAATCGCGTTGAATGTTGAGTCGGTGACATCGTCGCCCGTGTGGTTCGAACCCCGACCCGAAGACTTGCACGCGGTAACGTTAAAGGTCACGTCACGTCACTCAAGCAAACATCACGCATGTTCAAAACCGCGTCACTGCGAATACGAACATTGATCTTGCCAGTGGGCACCTCGAGAGCTTTATCGTAAATACAGGACAGAAAGCATGTGAGTCGGACTTGATTCTGGAAACGAGATCACGGGCTGTCTAACGCGTCGCAATGTTCAGCATGCCAATGACTGATATTCAAGCTTCCTGCACGGGCTGTACTCCTTCCACGCTACTGGATCGCGAAGTCCGCCTACCTCGAGAGCTAATGGACGTGGTTGTCGCGATGGTCGACGAAAACGACCTCTTTATATGCACATTGGTGTCGCGTCACTGGCACGTCTCCGCACTTCCCAAGCTATTCCATACCATCGTCATCGGCCTTCAAACTGCATCGTTTCGCATATACCTTGATAGAGACCCTGCCAATGCAACGCGTTACATCAAAGATTTGACGATCGAAGGTCAAGACTCGAAATGGGTCCCCAACGAACTCAACGTCGCAGAGGTGGATTGTATACTGGCCAAACTGCCTGCCCTCGAGGTATTCCGACTGGTCGGCGTACGCCTGGCACCATGCCCTAACGATGCATCTCTGCAAGGGTGGTTGTCGCCCAAGGCCCTGGAGCGTCTCTCCCTAAAGAGAATCAAATTAGCTGCCTCCAAAACGCCTAAGAATACAGGCCGTATGCCGCCAGAGACAGCTGCTCCGTCCACATTTGCCTTCACGGACCTCTTGAACCTGTTTGGTCACGTGAAAAGTATGCGCATCGAAGAGATTTGCTTTGCTTGGGGTTACACGTACGAGAGATATTGGAGGCCCATGGCTCAGGGCCATTTCGCTGCGCAAAGTATGCCGAAGACCTTCAAAGTGGACAAGCTGGTCAGCACGAGATCTGAGGTTAAAAGTCACGCGGATCTTCTGCAGATACTTACATACTTGCTTGGTTTGCATTCGTTGCAATCCGCGAGCATGAAGGACTCTGAACTGTCCCATCGGAGGTTTCTATGGTTCACGGGACGCACACTTGCCTGTCTGTATCTAAGGATTGTGTCTACACCCGCAGGACCTCATGATCAGGTATTTGTTCTTGTACATATGTTGATGAGTTTGCGAGGATATTGACAGTTTGATGCATAGGTCAGAGACAGATATGGTTTAGCATACTGCGAGTCACTCTCGGACCTCACCGTTCGCATAACTTTACCTATCAAACATAGTGAGGACGGTTGGGCTCAGTTCCTCAGCGTCATTACGCTTGCCTCTTCAACTGTTACAAAGCTCACCATCGAGTTCTCCTATTTCGTTGATCGTGACGTCTGGTCGTTCAATCTATCCAAGATGGACTGGGTAACCGTCGACGACAATTTGAGCTCGCGGGCTGCTTTGGCGAATGTCACGTTCAAATTCATTCCCAAGATCGGCGATTTGTTCACTCTGATGAGCGAGCCCTTGGTTCGCCAGGGACTCAGGTTTATAGAAGGCAACCTGCCGCAAGTGCGGGCCCAGAAAACGTTCACGATCAGTACGTTTGCCTTCTTCCAAGCGCATTCTCACTTTTTGACCATCTTTCTCTCAGTCGACTTATCGCCGTGACGACTCAACCGCACGGCCGTTATCATGTTGATTTAAACACTCGCCTTCCTAGCCCCCGTCCAGTCAACGCCTTTATTTGGACGATGCCTTCCAACGCTCATTATTTCTATGTACCAAGATCGATCGACATGATGTATTCGACGCGCCTACCGCGAGGCTTAGCCAAGAAGCATCAACATATCGCACTCAACTTTAAAAGTGCAGGCTGCCCTTTTTACCGTCAAGACTGCAGTGTGGCCCGTTCTAAATGACGTAATTCTTGTCTATTAGTTCTCTGCAGACCAACATCTCGTGTGTTCATGCCACCATCATCTCGATCTGATTCTAACGTCCTGATTTGCCGCGCTCATATGTACCTTTGCATGTGATCCTGCCAATGTTCTCCCACCGCAACTTGAAACTGATAGATGTGAACTTTGTCTCGCCTTAGCCAAATGTTGGCCAAATGTCTGCAAATACGCCATGCAACCGCAACTCGCTGGTGGGTAGTAGTATCCTGTGTACCGTCAAGTTCTTCCAATCTCCCTCTCCCTTAGCCTGCTGAATATCGTTGTTGCAATCACAACATCTTCATGCACTCATGCGATCAGTATGGTGCACCGTCACTGGCCTGATCCTCCGCTCTTTACTACACCACGCTCCTTCAACACGAGCTGCTCTGGTCAACGTAACCGTTGACGACGACGGCACGGACCCCTCCACGGGTTCAACCATCATTTATTCCCCTGCAGATTCATGGTCAACGGGACAGACCTGCAACGGATGCCTCGCACAGCCTAATCCCAGCATAGCGTTCGACGGCACTTGGCATGATTCCACCTATAGTTTTGGAGAGCCGGTAACAAGTGCAACTTTTCAATTTCAAGGTGTGTTCCTTCATGGTTTGACAAACCTACATGCAATTTACAATGACGTCTCTAGGATCCGCGCTCTATGTGTACTGCATTTTGGCACCTGTCATAGAGTTCGCATCGACAGATTCCTACATGTCTTTCTCTATCGACGGCAAAGTCGTCGGAACGTTCATTCAATCACCGACACAAGTGCAGGACTATACATCTACGCTTGTTTTCCATACCACCTCTATTTCCGATGCCGCGCACACCTTTGTCCTGCAGAACGGCAATTCGAACACGCAGATAAATAACACGTTAATGTTGTTCGACTATCTCGTCTACTCGTGAGTTCGTGTCTTCGCTCATATCGCGCTCATTTTCACATCACACGCAACATTCAGACATGACGATGCCAGTTCATCTCCGCCTCCTACAAGTCCCCGACCACCTCCACCCGTGACATCCGCACCCACACCTGCAAGCCAGGCCCCCCATTCTGATCCTACAATTCCGACAAGCTCTTCCGCGGGGACCGGTTCACAGCTCAACACCGCACACACTCAGTCTACTCAGTCTACCAACTCGGCAGACACACAGATTCATTCGACTACTGCTAGTGGGGGCCCGCTCCAGGCTACTCCGTCTGCAGGTTCCTCCAGTCCTTCTACGGCTACGGGTAGTAGTCCAGTATTACTACCAACACCCACTACGTCCAGTGCGAATGCAATTAATGGCGCATCCAGGAATGGAGTATCCATTTCCGTTCTCATCCCCGTTGTTATCGCTGCCGTGGTGTTCAGCATATTGCTGGTGCTCGGCATCCTTTGGTGGCGGAACAGGCGACGTGCTACTCGACATGCTATTTACGAGGAGGCGACGTATGTCCCTTACATCATCCCAGAGATCGTCGAAACTCCGACGGTCATGCCAGTGAGCAAGGATGCCTGGCTCAGCGCGCCTCCTCAGGAGGTCCATCCAGAGTCAGAGCCTCCCGGCACTAGTACTGGGACTGGGACTGTCTTGGGCTCGCCCGGAACCGTCAGACAGCCGGAACCGTCAGACAGCCGGAACCTTCCCCTGGCGGCACATCGAGCCCTGCAGAACCTGCAGCGCAGGGATCTGCAACGTTGTCAAGACGATCAACGATGTTTGGCTTTGGCAGTATCCTCTCGTGGCAGTCCGACAGACCGCCTTCGTACCACGAGGCCATGAGGTCTCCGAGTCGACGGCAGACAGGAGTGAGTCCCTTCATGATGATCGGCCAGTACGCCACGCCAATATGCTGACCGTGGGTTTTCAGACCTAGATATTGTTTTGAGAATTTCTCTCCATTCGCTCGATGTTTTTTGAATTCTAGGCCACATGTCAATGTCTGGGTGTCAATCCTAGAGCATCACAGTGTTTATGGACTCTCGATGGTGACGTTTGTCCACGATGGTCAAGTTCGTTGAAAATGCGACTTATCAAAATACAGCGATGTACAGAGAAGGTTAATGTAGTGATAACTCCGCCACCCTAAGTGTCGTCTCATGTAGACTCACTTGCTAACGCAGGATTATTGATTGCAAAACGTACCGGCGGCGTGACTGACGGGCCAAAGGCGAGGAAAAAATCCCTAAGGGATGATTCCGTCAGACGTCTGTATTGACCTCCAAGTAGTGCACATCTGTTCAGGCAATTGAAGTCAGGCGTCATGACCTACGTATGGGAAGAAAGAGAACCTACATCACGAAGAACTCCTCCACGGAACAAGGCTTGGGATGGAACACGTCGTTATTGAGGAAGCCGAGTCTCTTCCGCCACTCACAGTGCTCCATGCGAGGGCGTGCCGCTTGCAAAATGAAACAGGGCCAATTGGCAATGGGTCTTGGGACGTTGACGCAGTCGCAGTCGCGATCCACCAGGCACCACATATTAGGAAGTACACAGTCGTGCAACGTTGCAAAACCACTCGGGATTTTCAGCACGCCGTACGCCCTTGGCGGTGAATATATAGATCTGATAGAGCACTCTTGTGTGCCCTGCACGTAGATTGTGGGCAGCTCGGCACTAAGACTTAGTGCGAGCCAGTGGTACTTACTGGGCCTTACCAAAGTTGGATTGTTATCGGATAAGTCTTGTAAGGCAGTACAGGAGTTCGACATGACGGATAGTTGAGAAGCGTACACATCGGTATACTTTCTTTTGCTGGTACTTTACAAGGGAAGCAACGGATGCAAGATGAATGAATTGTCCAAATCCGTCAACTCCGCGAAGAAAACCCGCTCGCCGGGCCCTCGGCTGGTTCCCCACCCGTCACTCCGCTGGAAACTATCCTCGCCGTTACTAGTACTTACCTTTTGCCTTTTGTGCGGCGCTGCGACTGAACACCACGTTGAGCTCATACGACAATGCGAATTCTTGTTACAGGTGAATTACGTTGTTATTTAATGTAGCTATCGCGTTTGACATACTGTTGTGCCATCAGGAGCATCGGGTGTGTTGGGTATGGCAGTCTACTCCGCCTTCAAATCTGCTGGACATACCATCCTTGGTCTCGCACACTCAAGAGCAACCGATGAGCTGAAGAAGGTGGACTTGCTCAACCAGGTGGAGACAGAGGGCGTGTTCACAGAGTTCAAACCTGATTGTGCGTCGTGATCATTCCTCGGTATGGACAGGTTAGACTGACGAAGGTTTGACTGGGTTCGCAGGGGTGATCCATTGCGCTGCAGAACGAAGACCTGATGTAGCAGAGAAGGTTCGCCTTCAGATGACGTTCGCGAGGTTTCTGTATGCCTGAAAGACCGGTGTGTAGGATCCGGAGCGTGCGCGGCGGCTGAATGCATTAGTACCTCGCCATCTCGCGCAGCTGTCCAAGTCGTTGAAGTATATGCTCATATATATATCGACAGGTAAGGATCCATTCTTTGCGTGCGTGGGACTGATCAATCTGACCTGATCTGAACAGACTATGTATTTGACGGTACTTCTCCTCCCTACACTCCATCGTCTCCAACACATCCAGTCAATCACTATGGCGAAACCAAGCGCGACGGAGAGGTTGCTTTGATGGAGGTTGGAGCCAGCAGAAACGTGGTGTTGAGGGTCCCAGTCTTGTATGTCGCACCTACTCTCACTGTGAAGTCGAGCTAAATGGTTGGCAGGTACGGTCCAGCACCGAACAACTCGGACACGGCCGTGAATATCCTTATCGATGTGGTAGCTGACCAGTCGGGAAAGAAGTACAACATGGATCATTATGCCACCCGATTCCCTACCAATGTGGTCGACATAGCTGAATTCTTGGTCAGATTGTCTGGTATGTTTCCTCCTACCGCCACTGGTGATAAGGCTCATGGTTGCTACAGAACGGCCTGCATCGTCGCCCATACCACCGATCCTTCATTACTCGGCGCCGGAGCCGTTTACCAAGTACGAGATGTGTTTAATCTTCTCAAAGATCCTGGGCCTTCCACATGAACACATCGTGCCCGATGCCAATGCACCAACGGTATGTGCGTTATAGTGATCGGTCCAACCATCAGTCCTGATAAGTGATTTACTAGGGAGCAGCGGCAACCTCCAGGCCGCGAGACTGCCAGCTGTACACGCGAGAAACCGAAGATCTCATGGAACAGTATGGGGGGTTGGGGTGGCTCCGTTCGAGGAGTGGTGGTCAACGCACCTACGGGCGAAGCAATGATACGCCCGCGAGAAGATCGGCAAAGAATGTAATGTGGTTGTATTGACGGTTAAGATACCGCACTGTGTTCCACTTCTATGTGTCGTCTATGTGACGTCCCTATCAAGTTCCAGGTCAACCCATCAAATGACACCCTGACAAAACTTCGTATTATATCCCACGACATGCTGACTGACATCTCTACCTCAATTGGAAGGGAAGGGGAACGTAGCAGGACTGCGCAACCCGTTCTTCCCTACAGCTCTGATCCCGAATGCTGTGTTGTCCTTTGACAACTGTACTGTGACCCTGTCAACGAGGCCCACAGGAATCACATTCTCCCAAAGTGTGGCGTCCGTAGCCCTCCACACCACCTCGTATCCGGCTGCCTCCCCTGTCTCGTCCAAACTCCACAAGAACGTGCTATTATTCGTCAACACACTCGTGTCCATCGTCACGTTCTTCGGCGTCCCCGGCGCGTTGGCGAGCGACCACAGAACCGCGCCGTTGACTTTGCCCACACGTGCGATGAAGTCGAAGTCGCAGAACTCGGCGAGGTCACCGAATTGTTGTCCAGTGGTGTTGTCCACGCGGACGTCCTGGTGTTGATGGGCGAAATTCTCGTGCGGTTCGGTGAAGCGTGCTGCTGCAAACCCGGCATCGAGGAACGGCTCGTGATCGCCACCACGGAGGAAGCGGTCAGCGCGGTAGATGATGCGGACTGTGCAGTCCTGTGAGATACGTCAATTCTCGGAAGAGGTCAGTGGATGCGCACCTTGCATATCTGTGACGGAGTTTGAAGCGACGTCGTTTGTGAACCGAGCCAACTCCCGTGCGGGTGAGTCGTTCTCTCCGCCAATAGAGACTCTTTGAGCAATCTGAGAAGTAGTTTCAGACGACGGGATACCCTGCGCGAACAACCGGATGCTGTTCGGATCGACAAAACCGTTGTCTGCCTTGGGACTACCCACGATGTCGTTCGTGAACATGCCCTGGACGTCCATCCCTGCTTCGACCGTCTGCTTCGCGAAGAATGTGGACCCGAACAGATCCTGTTCCTCGCCCGCCACAGCGCCGAGCATGATTGTAGCTGTGGGTGGCGCGCGCGTAGCCATAATCCTCGCCAACTCCATAACAATGGCCACCCCGGACCCATCATCATCTGCTCCGGGTGCATCGTCTGTGAAGTTCATGATGTCCGTGACGCGTGAATCGTAGTGACCAGTGATGATGTAGACGCGATTCGAGTCTTCCGTCCCCTGAATAGTGAAGATGATATTGCTGATGTTCACAGGGAACGGGATGGTCGACGCAATACCCTGTATGTAACTGGGGACAGTAACCGTGGCGTTCGTCCCTTTCCGCGCCTGAGCAGCAAAGCCCCGCATCTCACTGGCGATCCAGTCCCTCGCTGCACCAATTCCACGACTAGGATCGGTTTGGGAAGAGACCGTATGGCGAGTCCCGAAGGACACAAGTTTGTTGATGATAGTCTCGATGCGATTGGGGTCGATCTGAGAGAGGATCGCTTGGAGTTCTGAAGGTGGCGACTGCGGAACCAAGGCGTTTCCTGGTCCGGTAGGCCAGGCATCCGTGACGAAACATTGAGAGTCGCTGGAGCGTGCGACCGGGGGTGGGAGCTGTACCAGGCTTACGCCTTGCGAAAGTTGGACGAATGCAAGTATGAAAAGGAAGATTTTGGAAGCAAAGCTACAGGATGAAGGCATCTTGCTTTGCCGTTACTCCTCTGCGATGTAGAGCGTCGACTTCACACGAGGCAAAGTTGAGACTCGGAGGTTATGCACCCATGGAAGCTTTATATCACACTAACGTACAGAACATCCTTCCTGAAAATCGGAGTGCACTGAGCAGACCAAACGCGGATCAGAAGGTGCATGCCGAGGTCACCAATTGTACGCATGCAATGGGGTCGACCAGAGAGCATGTGCAGCACTGATGTAAAGCTCCATAAATATAACCAGTGAGAACATTTTTGGCCTTGGAAGGAATCGCAGTAGGGTCAGAATAGGGAGATAAGGCGACGAACAGCGCAAACAGTCCTTTTGTAGCACGTCGTTCTGCAGAACGTTCGGTGGGTAATAAGTGATAGCGAAAGGTATGTGGTGTGCCAGGGTCTCGTGACATTCCGATGTGATTGCGCAGTAATATGGGAGAGTACACCAGATGTCACCCGTGCGCATAGCCCATTTCTTATCCGGGTACTGGGGTTGAAGAGAAGTGGGGTTGACGAGAAGTGGGGTTGACGAGAAGTGGGGTCGACGAGAAGATAATGATAGCGAGGCTGAATATTGTGCATACAAGAACTGGTCTGCATGACAAATTCCACTGTTAGAGAACGCAGTATCAGATCGAATAAACAGATATCTACCACAGAGGATTAGGGTCGTCTATGATCCTTCATCAGCCTCCTGCTCGCGAATCTCCCTCTCTATTCGTTCGCGCTCCGCCTGTCGCATACGCATGAGTGTAAGCGTCTCAAAGTCCAGACCGGGCACGCTGGTATTCGGCAGCGCGAATGCTGATTCGGAGATATCAGGCTAAAAAGAAGGAAACGATCAACGAGAGGCACAGTCAAAGAGACACAATACACATACGAATGTTGAAGGGAAGGATGAGAATGGCGTGCCGGATGATTCCGCAGGCGTATTCGAAGGGGTAGTTTCGGAAGTGGCCTCTGCAGATGCCGTATTCTTCTCTTGTCCACCTGAGCCAAGCTTGCCCAATTTCTTCAACCACGCAATTAAGTCTGGTTCCTTGCCTTCCGCCCAGGACACTTCGATATCCTTTAATCGTCGCTCCTCGCGACCGCTGGCACAAACAACTGCGAAAGCGTCTCCAATCTGCTTGAATGGTACCAAGGCAATACCGCGTTTCGGCTTTTTTGGAGGAGCGGGCTTCAGTGAAACCAGAATGTCGCCTGTATCAACGGCACCGAACGATGAGAGGAGAGCGCTGACGCTCTCAGGCGTCGTGAGTGCTGGGTAAGCACAGAGGGTGTATTTCAGTCGAACTGTAGTATCCAACGTCCCTGCAACTGAGATTTAGTTGGGATTCAGCTCCGCAGGCAAATGACACACCTATTGACGGAGGGTCTAGTTCAGACCTCTCTTCTGTCTTCTTCTCCGCCTCCTGTTCTCGTGCCAGCAGCTCCTGTGCCCTTCGTTCCCGCATCAATCTGCCTTCCTCCATGATCTTCTCATTCTCCCTCCAAACTTCCTTCTGCTTCCCTTCTTGGTCTAACTTTGCCTTCTTGAAAGCCCGTTCGCGTTCATCCAGGTCATTGATGAGATCCTTGCGCTTGTTGTCAAACTTGGCGAAACGTGCTTTCGTGGCTTCCTTCAGGCGCACTTTCGCGTCAAGTGCTATTCGCCGCAGAGGGTCGAGCAGCAGCTCATAAGCCTGGTTGAGTTCGTGAAATTTGCGTGCTGTGAAAATACATGCATCAATTACTTGGCAAAGACACTGTACGACAGAGGTACGTACCTGCATCGGGATTGCCGCGATTCTTTTTCAAGAAAACTTGGAGTTAGAGAATCGGCTCAAATCCAAAAGTGTGAACATAGCAATACGGAAACACTCACCCTATCTGGATGAACCTTGAGAGAACGTTGACGGTAAGCTGTCTTGATCTCCTGTTCAGTGGATGCCATTGTCACATCGAGTAATTCGTAGGGATTGACATCTTCTTCGGGTTTGGACATTTTGAACGAAATTACAGCGCTGAAGCCTAAGGATAAGAATGTAGATGCAAGACGCAAAATTGAGAGACGAGTGGTAGACGTCGATGAAAGCTAAGAATGAGTGGCGAAATGACCGATGAGCTGACGAAACTTCAAAGGTGCTTCACATAAGGACACACAGACGCCCACAATTGCTCGTTCGATTTCCCCTTAACTTTCCTCCTTTCCTAGCTCCTACATGAAAATGCTTCGAGATTTGAAACCACGTACCTCAACATACCGACAAAGTACGTACATGTGTGGCTTATCACATTCGTGAAAAAGCACACATACGATTACTGAAAAGTCGTAGCATGCAACCTAACAATACAAATGACGACGAATGATTCTGGAGTCGGAACGTACAAAAAAAAAAGTAGGATATGATGCAGAATTCGGTCTGTGTACTTCCTTCAACTACCCCATAGACGATTGCAACAAAGAGACTGAAGAAACAAGACGATCAGTGACGTGTTGACTTTCGCGAAACAGAGGCTTGGGACTTACAAGAGTCTGAGGGTTTCCTCACACTAGCGTGTCGGCGATACGGGGGAGGTGAGTCCGGAGGTTCCGTCGGGACATCCACTGACGGCATCGGAGTGCTCAGCGAGCGTGGCACCGTCGTCGCGAGTGTCTGGTCAGGACCCGCCGAACCGCTCGACATCGTCCGTACAGGATGACGTCGGAACGAAGCGGCAGCGAAGTTGTACTTGCTCGACATGGCCGTCCATCTATCCACCGCTGTGCTGGGGGTGCTCGCAGTGAATGGCTCGGCTGCCACATCAACTGAGTCGGAGTCCGCGGGACTCAGCCATCTCCGACGCCACCAATAAATGCCGACGATGAGCAGCGCGAGGACCACGACAACTGCAATAACGACGCCAACGATGATAGGAGTGTGGGTATGCTTCTTAGGCGAACTACCATCATCGTGCCTGTCATGCATTGTAACCAAAAGTAAGCATGGATAGGACACGTGTAGAGAATGCAACTGACCAATAGATCAGCTTATCGAATATGGCCAACGTCCCATTCGAAGTCGCTTCCGGCGACCCATTCTGCAAAACGAAGGTATGTTCGATGTCTGCTGAGAGGGAAGTGTTCGTGTAAACAAGTGTCTGGGTGTACTGCCCGACCTGTGCCGGTGAGATGATCAAGTTCCCAACCGATTCATCGTCAATGAAGAAGGTCATGTATGTATCCGTTGCTACAGGTGGATCGAGCGGTGCCAAGATGCAGTACACCTCAATCGCAGATCCTGAAGGAAACGATGTAAGATCGACATTACAGATGATCATGCCCTGCCAACACTAACCTTGGAATTGAAATGTGGCGTTGAACGTCGGTCCACCGAAAGTGTAGGTAGACTCATGCCATGTTCCCATGAATGCGACGCCGCCAGGAGGCATCGCAGGCCCTCGCCCCTCTAACCATTGACCATCAGGAGAATATTTTATCGAATTGCCGGTCAACGGATCTGGAGAATCGTCATCGACCGTGACATTTTGGAGGACTGCTCTCGCAGATGGCATACAACTGCACGAAATGTGCAGAAGGAGAGCGAAAACCGGTATACTCCTCATGGAGGAGCAATGTCCCCTCGATCGAAACTTGGAAGGAGCGTAGCGTGAAGGGTGACGTGACAGAGCGAGGATGGAGGGGGAGGCTAGGGCGCACATGAGCCGTCCCAAGGGTCAGAGGACACTCCCGGTGAGCCTGAATCCGCAACAGTGCAAATGTGCCGGAGGGCGAGACTATGGCGATCTGTCATCCCATAGCCTCAAGACCTTCTCGTTAGCGTCTGCAGTGATCCTGTGCCAGAGTTTCAAACCTGGTACAAGCTTAAGACACCGGTTCGTGAGTCGTGTGGAAGGGTACAGTAGACTGGCCCGCAGATTATAGTGGTCTGGTCCTCGGAGAGGCAACCGATCTGCACAACGGTGGCAAAACAATTGCGATGCTTTTGGACCCCATTGAAACCGAGAATTTCGTAAGTGTGAATAAGTTAAGGCTTAAAGTGCGAAGTTCGTCCGAAAGTCTGGGATGAGAAGAAGGGATCAGTCACGGCGTATGTGCTGGCACATGGACATGATAGGGTAGAACTGAGAGATGCTGTCAAACCTTTGCACGTTTGGCAGGTCACACTGCCAGTGGGTTGTCGGAACGCTGGTCTCCTTGGCCGAACAGGAAATACATTCTGAATTGGATCTATCATCCCTTCTTAAGCTTGTGGCCCGTGGGTGATCATGACCATTTCTGCACCTTGAGACTCGTTTGTGGCGAGCGAAAATGACACTTCAAGTTGAGATTTGTGGCGGGCGAAAATGACACTACACTGGATAGATGATCGGTTCACCGAACCTCGAAGAATGGAAGGATGAGCAAACAAAGGTCCTTTGTGTGCAAATACAAGAAAGAGGACTCGTAATGTCATGACTAGGGGGGAAATAGTAAGAAATCCTGAAAAACTTCAAAAAGCAACGTCGTAGATGGTCATGATTCCGGGTATCTCCCGGGCCGCTGCCGGGTTCAAGGTTGCACTGTATACATTCCTCAAACGAACAAAACGTCAAACACAACAATACAGAATGCAGTGGCGAAAGCAAACAATATGTCGCCAACTCTGTAGGAACTCGATGCTGTGCTCGCCTGGCTGATGGCACCTGTGGGCGTCGGGGGCGTCGTTGCAACCGAGGAAGTCATCGCAACTGAAGGAGGCGTCGTCAACACACCAGAGGTGAGCGCACTAACGGCCTCCGTGGTCACCTCCCCGTCGGATAGTGTGAGCACCGTACTTCCACTAGAAAGCGCTGAGATGATTCCCCCTCCGGGTACTACAGTGACTTGTCCGCCTGGCAAAGTCATCGCACCTCCCTGGACCACTGTGATTTCTCCCCCGAGGATGATTGTAATGATTCCTCCACCAGGCAAAGTGACCGCACCTCCGCCAGGTACCACGATCCCCGCTCCTTCAGTTTGGGTCACCGTGACTGTTTGACCACCAGCCACCGAGACCTCTCCGCCTCCCGCCACAGTAGTCTTGGTCCCTCCGGGAAGTGTGACGACTGCGCTCGGCGGTACTAAGGTCGCTGTTGTTCCGGGAAGCGTAACAACTCCACCTCCGCCCCCAGCGATGGTGGTAAGTGTTGCTCCAGGAAGTGTGCGAGTACTGCCTGGAGCGACAACAGTCTTTGTCAGTCCGGGAACTGTCACCACCACCCCTCCTCCGCTTTGAGTGGAGCTTCCTCCTGTTGGCTTGTTGGGGGTACTCGGCGTCGCAGATGGAGACGACGATGGAGAAGAGGGCGGAGGAGGGGGCGGAGCACTGGTATCATCCTCAACACTATGAAGGCAAACTAAGTACACAAGACAAAATGCCGCATACTAAGGCATCACTTACGAGTACTGTATGAAGTCAAACAACATCAACGTATCGTTAACGGCCTTCGGAGAACCATTCTGAAGCACGATGGTATGAGTGCCGTTGGCCACAGGCACGTCAAATACAAGAGTGGAACTAAAATCCGAGACCTGCACTGGGTCCTGGACAAACGATGCATTGAATACGTCGTCGATGATTAGACTCATGAAGACAGTCGTCGCGAAGGATGGTTGCGGAGGTGCTAAGATACAGAAGACTTGGAGATGCGACCCTGTTATTCATCGTGAGTAGGCCGAGCGTAACGCGATTCCTGTGAGCATACCAGTGAAAGTAAATGTGGCGTTCAACACAGAGCCCTTGGGAGCAGTAGACTGGTGCCATGTGCCATTGAATGCCAACGAGGAAGGAGGCTTCTCTCCGCAAATTTTGCAATTCTGCCCAAGAGACCACTGAGATGCAGGAGAGTATATGAAACTTTCACCCGTCCTGGGATCAGGGCCGTCGTCGTCTACCCTGATTGAAACGAGAGCAGCTCTTGTTTCTTGGATCGACCAGCTACATATTGCATGCAGCAAAAGCAATAGGAAGGGTGTTGAGATAGAGATAGCTGGCATGATCATCCACAGACAGGTATCAGGGTCGCGAGAGTGGACGGAGTGAACGGACACCTGGAGAACGATTCGGCGTTTGGGCTGGTTTAAGTGAAACTATGGTCGGCATCGATATCAACCATTTGGGCGAATACGAGACTACTATGGCCGCCTGTCAGACAATAGAATGTAGAAGAAGTAATCGGTGAGCGCACGAAGATGTGGCCACAATCAGGATACCGGAGCGTGAGCAGATCAGCATACGAAAGATTGAAAGAATCGCACACATGGAGGGAAACTGAGCTGATTTGAGATTGCCGAATCGCGGGACTGACACCTGTGCAGGACCCTGCTGGCGAACAGCATACATTGAAGGCTACATTCGAACTCGAGTAGACAGAGCACGAGGTCATCAAAGCTACGGAATTCTCCCGCAGTAGCGCGCCTGTGGGTAAACAAGATCGATATGCTAGGCAATGACCGGGTCCAAGAAGAAGCCACGTACTTGGAATCATTCTTGGTTAGGTAACTCTTTGAGCGCCACAGTTTGAGGCATGGCCTCATGGTACGAAGGCGGTGGTGTGTCCAAATTCTCGGAGTCGACGGAAATGTGTTCCGAAAACGGATACAATGAGACTGGGCGCCCAGGTCGGAAGGAGGACCGCTCACGCGGTATGTTGACAGTAGTGTTGTTGTTGAGGATTATGACTGTTCCATGTTCCCCGGAGAAGGCTATCATATGCTGGATATCTGACGATCCCTGTGGGATGGGTTCTATGTCGCGCCAAACTTGATGTACCCTACACCTTCGGCTCCAACGCCACCATACGAGTCCGAGTAGGATAACGGTACCGAAAACGACAGCAGGAACGAGAGCAGGAATGAGCACAGAGCTTGAACTTCTAGTGCCAGATTTCACGTCTGATGGTGGCGGTGTGCCAGTTTGTGTGCTACTGGTTTGCGTATCTGCGGGTTCGCCGGATTGTGATTGTGTCCTCATGATCGAAGGAAGAGAAGGAGGTCAGGATATAAATTGTGTGGATGCTGGGACAGACTCGTCGTCGTGGCTGAAATCCGAGTTCAGACGCTACAACGCGAGGGCGGTAAAACGACAGCACTCACAAATAAACCAAGTAGTCTAACAGCAGCAACGTATTATTTGTAGGTACATTCGGATGCCCATTTTGTATCACGACGGTATGTGCGCTGTCGGACAAGGCATTGGATAGAAACACGAGGGTCCTGGTATATTGCGTAACTTGAGATGGCGATTGAAGGAATGTTCCTGCAACCTGTCCGTCAATGAAGATGGTCATGTTTGAATCCGTGCCCATGAGCGGTACTGGAGGTGCTAATATGCAATACACAGATAGCGCATGCCCTAGAAAAACAAAGAGACAAGACTGTAAATACCTTCACGCATGGCGCGGATTGATCGGAAACTGACCTGTGAATTGGAAGGAAATATTCATGACGACATTGTCTCCTATGTATGTCGAATCATGCCAAGTGCGGTTGAAGGCAAGACTGGGATCCGGTTGCGCCCAGCAGCCCGGGCAAGCCTGGCCAACCAACCACTTGGGCTGAGGGGAATAAATCAATGCCGCACCAGTAACGGGATCCACCCCGTCGTCGTCGACGGTGACATTGACGAGAGCTGCTCGCACTGAGTACCCCAAATGTAGAAATATGAGTAGAAGAACTCTAAGACCGGAAGAGCGCATGAGTGCCCGGAGTACCAATAGCTGCAGCATGTTTCAGCACAACGAAGGAGAACGTTGTGAAGAGGGAAGCGAAAACTGGTGGATGACCGACATCCAGGCTAAATGGCTTATTCGATGGCGTTGAATTGGTAGACAATTTGTTGAACACGAGAGGATGATATCTGCCAGTGACCAAGCCAACACACAGATAATCACCGTGGCGGTAAGATGTGCAGAGAGGTTGGGCCACCGTTGGAGAGAATTATCCATGGTCCTAGATTGAAGTGGAGAATCAACCCTTGCTCGAGAGAGATATCAAGCCACGCACCAGCAGCGATGGATGTTGGCTTGCACATGTGCACTTGCCTCGAGCAACGGCCTGTAGGTAGTGCCCGAACTAAAAGTTGCGCCACATCTTTGGTCCAACTCTCATAGGTAAACTTTGTATGATACAGACCGGAGAGTAAGAGAGAAGGAATAGCGATCAATGAGCGTGATAAAACGATTACGAGTCGAAGGAGTGGGTGCTGAATAAAGGACGAAGGATGAATCCACCACTCGCACAGGCGACTCGACGAAGGTCCCGACAAGGTGATCATCAATGAAAAAGGACATGTAAACGTCGGTTGAGATGGGCGGCTGAATTGGCGCCAAAATGCAGTACACATGGAGTGCAGATCTTGTGAGACAGAACTTGTGTTAAACGAATGTCGCAGGGAGAGTACAAGATTTTAGGCTACCAACGGACCTCGGAATTGATATGTGGCAATCAAGGTCAGCCCTCCAAATGTGTAGGTAGAGTCGTGCCACGTACCCTCCAGTGCTCGCCCACGACCAGGAGGGGGCTTGGCCAATGGCCATACATTGTTCGCAATATCGGCCCTCTGACCACCTGTCAGTCGGAGTATAGACGATGGCTGACCGGCCTGTGCTCGGATCCGGAAAATTGTCGTCGACAGTGACGTTGACGAGGGCCGCTCTCGCACAGCATGACCCATACGTGGCCCGGTGCAGGAGGGTGAAAGCTGGTCTAAGGTTCATGGAGAAGTGGCACACTCGGTTGGAGGAGACAATCAGGATAACTGTGTGAACCAGGAAGGAAAGGTGGCTTCAAAAGAGAAACGAGAAACAAAAAGAGCCCATAGTCGTAAGAAGCTTCTCTCAATGAGTCGCAAGACCTTGACGACCTGCCAAAGACATCAGATCTAGAAACTGTCCATGTCGTACCGTAAACGTAGACTTACTTCGTCCCATGGCTAATGATATAGCAATGCTCAGATCATCAGTGCGGCGCGGAGATCTTACAATGCAATCACGAGGTCGAGACGCAACATGTAATGCAAACACACTGCCAACTTGAGGAAATGTAGCACAGATTGGGATGTTGACTTGAACACTTGGACATGAGGAGTCAACGGATAACAAGGTTCTACTGATCGGTTTGTGGTCAGTCAAATCTGCTGTAATGATGGGGGTATAAGTTGAACGAAGGCACATACACACAAACGGTGAGCCTTTTGTAGCTAACACAAGCTTTTTCTTTCCGAGTCGCTCTCCACACACGCGACGCGTTCCTCCAGCAAGCTAGTAAATCAAGTTTCTACAGCAAACTTCCAAGCATTTGACAGAAACGAGCTCCCCGCTCAAATCATCTAAACCGCCGACACCACCGAACCCGCATGCCACCGATACGGCGGAGGCGAATCCACTGACACGTCCTCCCCGGCAGACAACGTTGGTGTGCTCAACCCCCTTGTATCTGTCTGGCCAGGACCCAGTAACGGCACTGAATTGCTTGGTGCGCTCAAGCTCTGTCCCATCGGCACGAGATACGGATGGGAGCAAGGGTCAGGCTGGAAGGAAGCCTGGGCGTAACTGGACTTGGACACTATGACCGCTGACCTTTGCGCAGCGGTATTTGTGGTGCTAGTGGTGAACGGCTCGGCTGCTGAGAAGACGATGGGGTCATCCATGCGTCCGACGCGCTGGTGTCTCCGACGCCAGAGGATGCCGAATATGAGTAGAGCGAGGAGGATTATGACGCCGACGCCGACGCCGACGATCATTGGAGTGTGTGTGGTCCTCGTTTGGGAGTCTTGTGTGACTGGTAATGGACTTGGTAACGTGGTGGTTGATGGGCTTGACGGAGTACTGCTGACTGTACTGGATAGCGTACTAGTTGTACTTGGTAGCGCGCTGCTAACATCGTCGTGTCTAAGACAAAAAATGTAAAAATGAGCCCGACACACATCCAAGGGAGAAAAAGCGACTGACGAATAGATTAGATAATCAAACAACATCAACATCCCATTCCTCGCCGCATTCGGTGACCCGTTCTGCAGAACGAATGTGTGCTGGGCGTCGCCACCAGGACCAGAAACAGAAGTGTTCGTATAAACGAGTGTGGAGGTATACTCCGCGACGCGCACGGGCGATTGGATGAAGGTCCCGACTTGTTCATCGTCAACAAAGAATATCATGTACACGTCCGTGGACACCGGTGGTTGGGCCGGCGCTAGGATGCAGTATACGTAGAGGGCATATCCTGTGAGATATGACAAGACAAAACTTGTGAGTCAACGGCGCACGCCAACAAACCGCTGAACTTGCAACCGACCTCGAAATTGATATGTTGCATTCAACGTCGGGCCTCCAAATGTGTATGTAGAATCATGCCAAGTACCATCGAACGCGAGGCCGGGAGGAGGTACTGCCGAACACTGTTGGCATCCCTGTCCTTCCGACCACCGGTCAGCGGGGGTGTAGGCGATGACTGTCTGGCCTGTGGTTGGGTCCGATGAGTTGTCATCGACGGTGACGTTGACGAGAGTCGCTCTCGCAGAGAGCACGAACCAAGTGCACGAGACGTGTAGAAGGAGAGCAAAAGTCATGAGCATCATGAAAACCTTGTGTCAGAGAGGAGAGGAGAGCGACGCGTCCGACAGATTGAGGATAGTGGACTGGGTGGGGGGATTCATATGAGTACCAAAAGTTGCAGAAACAGTCTGCTGATATGTCATGTCTGAAGACATCTGATTCTGTCGGCATGCTTGCATAGTGTCTGTGAACGCCGCTGGACAGATCATCAACGGAAGGTGATGTACACAAAGTTCGCAGCGCACCAGCGACACTTGAGCGGCACAGTACATGAATGATGATCGTGTCTACATTCTGACTAGAGAAGCAAAGTCAGCGCGTTCTCCAATGATACATCACGGATGCGCATACCAGATATGCTTGCTAATAGACAGAGGCACGTCGAGCGCATTTCAGCACCATCTCAATCGTGTCTCATTCAGCCATCGTAGGACTTCTCCTTCAGGAAACCGATCACTATACCTCTCCGCGAGGACATCAAACTCACTCCTCGTGAATCGCTTGTCGGCGGGCACCTTCGCATCCCCGAGAACACGTCTGGTTTCTTCCCAAACAGCTTCTTCCCGGCGGAGTACCTTAGGACGCGTTTGAGGTTCCCATCCCGGAGAGCCTCGCAATAGTCCTCACATGGCGGATCATCGCTGCGGAAGAGGTACTCAAGCAAGTTTGGGCGCACCGTATTGCTGTACGGATCTGAAAGACACCGGATGAGCATATGCATGCCCTGAGAGCTGGCGAACGCGCGTGAGAGGTTGGTTGCCAGTCGGGTCTCGTTGTGTTTCTACCTCCAACATGATCCTGTTGAACGCAGTTTCGTCGCGGACGATCCTCGCACGTAGGGGATGGTCCATAATGAAGAACGGGTACCGAGCGAAGACGGACGTGGCTTCAGTTCCTGAGTGGTACCAGTCGATCACACCGGTGATCTTGGGGTTGGTGTCGGGGTCGATGATCCGGATATTTTGAGAATGGAAGTCTCCGTGCTGGAGAGGGATACCGGTCGCGTCGAGAGAGGGATCATGGAAGGTGGGGATCAGAGAGGAACCACATTATCGCGTACCCGTACAGTTTGTGACTGTTGCCAAAATCGCCCTCGCAGTAGACGTTTATGCAATTGTTGGCATATGCAATCAGCGCACCTGAACCGTTTGAGACAGTCGAACGATAGTAGTCTTGTGCAGAGTGCTCGGCGCTGTACGGAGGTTTGATCTGCCAGGCATCTGGGCCGTCGAGGGAAGCTCGAGAAGAACATCAGCGACCTGTCTGAGGACGATGTCCCGCTGCACATCCGGCATGGTGTCACACACATCGCACGGCGGGATACCGACGATGTTTGTCACGACAATGAACGGCGAACCGAAGACTGCTTCGTCTGCATTGGCACTGTAAAGAATGATTCGGGGAACAGGAATGTTGGCGTGTGTCTCGACGTACTCCGTTGTGGCGACCGTGCTGGTAATCTGATCGCCCCAAGTCTGCATGCGCTCTCGACTGGGAAGCGGTCCGTCGTCGTCATGAAGAGGCACCCTGACCGCCAGCGTCGTCTTGTCCTCATCACCCAGGTCGATAAAGCGGACAAGGTTGTATCCACCTATCTTCTGCGATCCCCATTGTGCTCGATGCACACTACAGCGGTTGCATATGATCCCTAGCAAAGCATCCCAGTTGAGAGCACGGAGCGTAGCGACGCCGCAGAAAGCTGAGCCGTCAGACGGTGCAGCTGAACGGTTTCTAGACGTTCGAAGCTGTGGTATGGAGGGTTTTCGCTTGAAGAGCGAGGTGTCAGGAGCCCCCGAGTCATGGTCAATGCCTGGTCATCCGAGCACCGGCGATACCCGAACATCCTCAACATATTCGAGGGCTCTCGACCTGGTTATTGACTAGTTACTACTACTTAGTCAGAATCGTTGAAGATGTATGCAAGACGAGGTACATACACACAACAGAGAGGTCTGGTATCCGGCGCCCTTTGTTCTTCACATACGCCTTGATTCTCCAGCGGGACCGAGTGTGCCCATTACTCAAGCGATGCCGTCTTTCCTGTGGACCGTAGCCCAGCAGTAGATGCTCCAGTCCGCCTCATCCATCTGCGCACAACGATTAGATACACCTTCAATTCAGAAGGCAACGCGTGCGCACCTTGTCGGACTCCCGCCGCCATGGTAGCCAGTCGCTCACCAAGGTCGCACGCTTTTAACAGCTGTGCACACAAGTTGTCGTCGTCGAGCCCTTGTGAGTTCCACGGGTCTGCTCGGAATGAGAAACAGCAGTGAATGGGTCGAAGCGACTGCTCTATGCTCGGCATTTGCCGTCACACTACGGCAAAGTGCGCGCCCCTAGTTGAGGGAACTTTCCTCCAGAGTCCAGTCCCGACATTCACGATGCTCTTACCAGTGTTCAATCCAAAAGCTATCGCTACATCCCCACGACAGCCAACTCTGGATACGCCCGGGTCAGGTGTCGCCTTGATAGGTGTCGGGGACGGTTGCACCAGTCTCATGCAGTTCTTCCGGAGAATCTTGCACATGGCGGGTTCGACCTGAACGATATTTTCCCGGTTCAGAAGATTCATTTGTGCCAGGATCGCACGACTATCTTGTGGTGGAGTACGAGTACCCTGACCCCCGACCCGGCATTGACCACACGCCTCACATGTATTACCTAGGCTTTGAGTGTGGTCTCGATCGGTCTAGAATCAACAGTCATCAGTAAAACGTCGAGTCACTTTTCGTGACTTTTGATGACTTGAACGGGCTTGAGCGAGCTTGAGGTCCTTGAGACCACTTGAAACAGACGAAAGGCTGAAAAGCAAATAAGGAGCGCTAAATTTACATCAAGCTCGCGAAAGCTTGCTCAAGTCGACAAGCCTACAAGGGCTGTCAAGTCAATCTCCGTCAAGCTCGCGAAAGCGATCAAGTATTGCCAAGTCAACTCTGCTCAAGTATATTAAAGGGAAAATAAGTGCACAAGTAGATAGAAGCAATATACAGTAAATCAGACCACCGAAACGCAATCTGAGAGTCCAAGCAAACAAGTAGCCCAACGGGGTATGCGAAGATCTGTCAAAACAAGGAAATGCAGAACTCCGGAGATAAATGGTGGGATTAGTACGACTCGAGTCGATGAACTGTGAATGGAAGTCTACGACAAACGCAGACGAGTTGTCTTGTGAATAGCCTGGGTATCGATCAACAGCATAGCGTGGTGTGGATCAGGAGGGTGCGAAGTGGGGAGACCGAGGACAATATACACAGGGAACGATGAGTAGTGTCTGTGAACAAGAATCAAGATCAGATCATAACAAAAATCATGCACTGAAAATACACACCGCGACCGGACTGTGGACTCAGGTGGGACAGCTCACGCTACAATATTCTCGTACTCGAGATCCGACTCTTCCATGGGATCGTCTGGGGCGGACTCATCGCCGGAGGACTCTTCACGCTGACCGAACGTGTCCATACGTGGTGCGTCGGCATCCTCGTCCTCCGAGGAGGAGTCATTATCACGAGTGGGTGGCGGCGGACCGAGATAGGAAGCGGCAGTGTTCACGACAGAAGCCCATCGCGAGTCTACGATCTTCTGTGCGTCTTGAATGTATACTTGAGTTCGTCTACCCCACATCTCGTGACTGAAGTGGTCTGCCTTCTTAGCACCATTGTGAACGAGAGTGCCATTACGGTACAACGTGAGAGCGCGTTCCACCTGGAATCATGTGTCAATAATGGCTAGTAAGTTATGCTGCATTCAGCGAAGGCACATACTGCAG
>SGPM01000338.1:0-29166 GCA_004802725.1 Antrodiella citrinella
GGTCGATACGCAGTTTCTCTTGTCAAATGGAAGAACTGGAGCGCCCATGGCCAGTATTAGGCTGTCTGGGCTGTCTGTCGTTCAGCGGCACCATCACAGATCTTCGTCGTGGCGTACCTCGTCATCGCCAGACTCAGATACAGCTATCCATGCCGTTCGGAGCGCAGCGAATTTCTCGCGATGATCAGTCTCGGGTTCGTATATCTGACGGCACGGCACAAGAGACTGAGCTGCAAACCCTTACGCTGTGACCTCTCCGAGAAGCTGATGCCAAGAATTGGCAGACAGAAACGGTGAGGATACGGCCCAGCGAACGATCGCTTCGCCGAATAAACAACGACGTCTGTAGGTCTGCATTCAGCACCGAGAATGTACGTATGCAGAATGAACATACCTCAATGTATAGGTAGCAGTCGCCCTGTCAACACGCTTCCTTGCAACTTTGCGCGACAGGAACACCCAAGCTGTTCTTTCCATTGCACGGCGCAGATATCAAATACGCACACCAGTGACGGTCGATGGTTCCGTAGCCACATGGTCATCGACACCACAGAGCAGAACTCTGAGGCGGTGGAATAGTCGTGTGGTTCTCATCTTTCATCGTTCAACGTCGGATGTCGGGTTGTTGCCTGTATCAATAGACGGATGACTGAGAGGAGAACTTGTGAAGTGAGATGCATCAGATCTAATCTTATCCTGTGTGGATGCCCAGCGTCCGTCGCACGATCAGGCACATCTGCTCACTAATGCTCTGTCCCTGTCACTCTCCATCTTTCACGCCACGTCTCAGCCCCGTTCATCTATCATCCTTCTCACCGGCACCCTTCACCATTCAGGCGCACTGCTCGGCTCGCCCTTCCATTCAACAACGGGACTGGTATTGCGTTCCTTTTTGTACAGACAATGACACCTCACGACATGCGGAAAAACGACTTCGTGGAAAGGGAAACGATAACGAGTGTTGGTATGCGAGAGACACGACAAAAGGGTACTGCGCAAGCTGGGTACGGAAACGGAAAAACTTGAAACGGGATGGCTACGGTATGACTTCTAACGAACTGCAAAGGGAACCTCATGACGGGACCACGACTTCCTTCCTTCCGATGACTGACTGACTACTACTACACACAAAAGTCCAAGATCCAGATCCATCCATAAAGTATCAGAGAATAAGACGACACGAGTGGTGTTTTTGCTGGCTGGGGTGCGTCGTCGCTTGTATGCAAGGCTAAAAACGATCATCCTCTCATCAGCACACACAGAACTCCACCAATGACGCACTGTACGTACGTACCATGCAGCAGTTTACCACACTGCGTTCCGATCATGACCCTGGGGCTCCCTCACTTCCACCTCTCTCTGCAAACGACCGAGCCAGCCAGCAAGGAAGAAGAAGGCGCGCAGATCAGAACGCTGTAAGCGAGGGCGGTTCGGCGTGGGAGGTACTCACGGGGATAGCAGCTGCGTTGACGGACGCGACGAGGACGAAGAGCATCGCAACGAGCGCGACGAGCTTGTTCGAAATGGGCTGCATGTTGCGAGAGGGTGAACGAGGGATGGTGGTGGTGTGGGGCGGGGAGAGGGAGGAGCGAGTGAGTATGGGAAGAGGCCGCGGGCCCTGTTTATATAAGTTTCGCCGGACGGACAGGAACACGATCATGCCGGAGGGACGGAGAGGGTCACCTCTTCTCGGCGCGTTTAAATGGGCCACCCGTCCCCTGTGAAGTTCCGCGCGTTCAATGAACTTTGTTTCTTTACTTCGGATCTGTGGGTGCTCCTGGATACTCCGCGTCGTCTGAGGTGTTTACTAACACACAGGGAACAACGTCGACGGACGAGGCACGTACGAGAGGTAAGCCCGAGCCAGAGCTGGAGTGAGCGTCCACAGCCCAGACGAGCAAATCCTGTCTCCCAAGGCTTGCGAACCGCAGTTCTGTGTGCCTGATTCCGGAATCCGGACGAGCACACGATCCGGGATCGCCTCCGACTGCCTCTAGCTTGTCACGGAGATCCTGCACGCGATCCATCATCTCCTTTGCTATCTTTCGTAAAGATCGATAAGCATGTACCGTTAATATTGCGCGAGAAAGACCAGACCAGAATGAGAGACAATGTAGTAATGTACATGTACAATGTTCGGCGACGCGCTCAGGCTGGGGTGCAATCAGGTGATTGCATCAGGATGTCAGGGATACAAAGGCCGTGTCCCGAACGCGGCATAAAACGCACCCCAGCTTCCAGCCGCAGTGCGAACCGTCTGCCAGAAAAAGAGCACATACGAGCCTGAACATGTGTTGCAAGGCCAGGCAATCCAGGAACACTCGCTCGCGTCTCCGTCCAAGCGTCCAAGATGACATTGAAAGCGCCATCCATCCCAGAATCCCAGAGGTCCAGAACACCAGAAGCTCAGGAAACCCAGCGTGACAGAGGAAGTCCGAGGTATCATTACTTACGATATGGAGGGAGGGCATTATCAGAGAATCAGGAAAGCCGGCGGGTCCGGGAGGACTGTCAAAGATCGCAGAAAGTGGACAGCGCAGTGCCGACGATTGGAGCCAGGGGAGATCGGAAGCGATTATCCTCGCGTCTTCGTCTTCGTCTAAGTTGAGCCTCTGAGCCTGAATTTATTTGGCGGGGGTTCGCCGTCTCTGGTCATTGGTGTACGGCGCGGTGAGTCCTCCTTGCTGACCATTCGACGATGCCCTGTGACTAGAACAAATGACGATGTCCCAGAGTACCTGAGATATGCTATAATGAGCCTTTGTTGCTGGAATCTTTCCTGAGGCCCGAGGCTGGTTTATCTTTACATCCATCGGAGCGTCTGTTGCGCAGCGTTGCCGGTGTCGTAGCCTTTAAAGTCAAACGGGGAGATGGGCGTAAGTCCTTGGTTGACGCGAACGATGACATGAACTCGAAACGGGTCCTGACTGTACTTACTTTTGCTCGTTTTGTGGACCTCCTCATGCGCACGCCCTCCCCCATTCGGTATCTATCTCCAGAAGATCAGCAAGCCGTTCGTCGGACACCCATCCCACACCCTACCCGCACAAAATCTAAACCTCTCCACCTGATCCATTATCTTCGCCGCAGAACCCCAGCATCCCAGCAGGCCCGAGTTCTGTTATAGTGTCGTCTGTAAAAATATATGATGAGGTGAGGTGATACGCTCTCAGGCCTAGGTCGCGTGTCTATCGTGCACGCGCAACTTGAAAGTTCAACAAACTTGAAGCTGGAATAGGCTTGCATCCGATGAAGGTTCTAAGTACGTCCCTTGTTGGTGTGAATCATGATGGGAAAAAAGGCTGAGATCGGAGAGGAAAAGAGTCCGAGTCCGAGGAGCGGTCTGATGGTTGTCAGAACGAGCGGGAGATCGAGAGGGAGGGGTTGGGCGGTTTGGATCTATTGTTTCATTCAGTTGGCTGAACAGGTAATAGTAGGTAATAGTACACTTACACGGCGATGCCGCAGTAGCTTACATGGAGGTTGAGTTGGAAAGAACTTTTACCCCAGTAAACCCTGGTGAACCCGGCCCGCCCGGGGCAAATATCGCAGACGCCCGTAGAAGCTACTGACAGCACTATAACGTTCAAGGAAAAGTAGCTTGCAGTCGTAACAATTGTGTGCCATCCTGGGATCTTGGTATAGGAATCCAACAGACGAGTGACAGCATCCCTCCCCAAGAAATCGACCAATCCCCTTCAACGCAACCACAGAGTTTCCCCAATAGATGCGTTGTCTTTCTGCGAGATAGAACTTGAAGCCAAGCCCGAACACCGTCTTATGTAGCCAAGGCTATACCGCTCACGAGCATCGTTCAGTTCTTGAAAGTACGCCTCCACATTGTCTAGTCTAATGAGGATCGCCCATGCGAAAATGAGTTGAAGCCGGGTGACGGGTGAGGAGGATGCTTGAGGCGTGGATGAACGCCGCCTCGCGGTGTCCTCTGCTGTGGGCATTACCTGCATACCAGATAGTATTCATGATACCTGTCGAAACCATAATTTATGAGCCTTTGGATGTCACAGTGCCATGCTGAGCAAAGGTGCTGACCTTCTGGTAGTAATCCATGTTACACCCAAGCCTTGTCATCCTTCCAGAGAAAATGCAATGCCGCCTGCTCACATGTTCCATCCACTGAATATTCACGAGCAACACCAGCGTATCACAAATTGCCACGCTGTAGACACATGTATTGACTCGTTCATTCCGACACACAACACTCCCGTGATCTCTGTATCGTATGTCAGGCATGACACTAGACAGTATGAGCGGACCGAACTCACATATCAGCCCATGGACCGTTGTATAGCGGACGAAGATATCTCCCATACAAATCCCAGCCGGCACCTACGCGGCAACGCTAGGGTGCCCGTCAACCACTCCTGGATCCTCGACGATATCCCACTGGAAGGATGATACTTGGTATAAATTACGATCTGAACTGTCTCCAAATGGGATAGAGAGCGGAGTGATGTGCCGATGTGTTGCCAGACAGGGTTCTGGATCGACCTCTCGAGATATGCTTCGATCGAGAAATATACTTTGAAGCGGAGTATGACGTTTGTGAGGGCGCATGATCGTGGTAAGGTGGAGAACATGTCGAAGACGTCGAAGGTGTCTTGTGGCGAAGTCAGAAGGAATATGACTTTGAGGGACACGAGTGATTCGCAGGAAGACAAATTGAGAGAACTTGGCCCAGGCAACCGGTCGTCCCGAGGCTGACGTCCACGTCCTGTTAAGAATTGACCCCCATCAGTAAAAGGCAAGGTGCACGGCGTCGTTACAGTAATCCACTAACCGTGAGTCTTGACAATCAGGCTTGTTAAACGTCCAGATGATGTTTCTACGAGTTTAATAAACTCTGGAGGGACGACCTCAGTGAGATAAGTCAACCCGAGACACCCGACGTTCGCCACATCCACGGCTGAGTACAGATCCTCCATGAACACGGGTACGTCCTGAACCCTAGACAACTCGAAATCGAGACGATCCACAGGGATCTTATGAGAGGGTGGCGTCGGATAGTCGTGCCACGGCTCATGCTCAAAGGACTCCGCATTCCTGTACAAATGATCGAGCTTCAGGTAGGATATCGAGGTGAACATGCGGATGATATCGGATATGGGACGGATGGCCCGAACCCTGAAGAATCGGCTCAGCTCCAGCATGTGGAGCCTTGAGGGAAAAGTGGTGAACGATGTCTTCAACTTTGTCACGGTATCGGTGACATCGTCCTCGATGTAGATGTGCTTCAAGGAGAGTGAATGTACTCGCGGGAAGTGAGCCATGATCGCGAAGATGCTCTCAATAGACGAGGGCTCACGCAGGGCCCCGAGTATGTTCGATTTTCCAACGATAAGATGTCGAACAGGGAAACTCGAGGGAGGTCCCATGCCGAGCAATGATATGGAACGGTCATCTTTGAAGTTGAGAGGAGCGACACCGGAGCCAAGTAGTTCAAGGTCAGTGACAATGTGAATGGAGTAGAATATGTGGTAACGAGCTGATGCGAGCCATGCACGAGAGACCAGCGCGAGTGTCTTGAGAGTCGCACGATCGCTATGGTTGTAGTCTACGATGAGGTCGCAAATTTCTTGTGGGAGACGTGGTTCATCCGGGTGCGCGGTCTCCGGCATTGTCTACGAATAGATCGTATGTAAGTACAAGACCGTCTTGTGATGAGTTTTGCTGGAGTACCTGACTTATTGCCTGATCTGTCTCCGATCTTTTCCTATGGAACTTGGACCGCAAGTTATCAAGTTGAGATCACGGTTCAAGTAGGCGTCTATTTGCATTTATTTGGGTCGCATGCCTTTTTATGTTGCCGCAAAGTGGCGCCGGCCCTCGCGAATCTCACGATGTTACAGTCACACCTCTCACCGTAGGACACTGCAAATCGCGGAAATCATACGCGGAAATCTGACAGTCGGATACAACATGTACCCAATGAGCTCGACGGTGCATGACTCGACCCAAGGGAGGTTGTGCGTGGTCATGTCACGGTTAGCCACGAGGACGCCGATGGTGCCGGCGCCGATCTGACATTAGTGAATAACAAAAAGTCCACAACAGCATCACCAGATATATATATACAAACTTTTGAACCAAATCAATACTCGAATCCTTCCCTCTTGACCGTACTCCCATCCACGCCAACCTCACCCAACGCGTCCAAGATCGACCTCTCAAACGCCTTTGGACCACACAGATACACAACTTTCTCCTTGACGTCCTGGATATTCTTCACGAACGCGTCGCTGACGCGACCATGGTGCGCTCGGAATATCACCACGACGTTGGACAAGGACGAAGATAGGATGGGAGGTGTGGTGAAGGGCTCGTTGGTGAATATGTCGACGGTGAGGTGTATGCGGGCTGGGCTGGGTGTGTGTATGGATCCTAGGATGAGCGAGCTGAGGATGTCCGGTTCGCGCGTGGAGACGACGAGGTCGATGTTCCTTGGTTTGTCATTCGCTGAGGCGGAAGGGGGCTCGGAAGGCGTAGTAAGAGCAGTCAACATGGCGAAATATGGCGTAATACCGATCCCTCCAGCAAACCACAGCATCGGCCGCACAGGTTCCTCCATCACGAACTCGCCGACAATTCCGACTAAGCCGACAGTCAGACCCATCGGCGTTGCGTTCTCCAGCAGCTCGGGTCTGTGTGAAGCCAGCTTCCGCGCGATAGTGAACAACGCGCCCGTCACAGTCCCACCCTTCTTCTCGCGCATCGTCAACGCAAATTGGGTAGACTTCTGCGGAGGCGTGTTTGCGCGAGAGATAGTCCAAGTCCGGATGCGGTCGTCGTTAATAGAGGATGGGTTCCAAGGCGCCATGTGCGAGTACTGCACGGACCCTAGGAGCGCTTTGAAGTCCAAGACGGCCGTTTGTCCTGGTTGAATGAGCAGAGGCTCCGACGCGTCCCAGGTGAACGTCGCCAGATCATTGCTGTAGATCTCGACTTTGGATAACGTGACGCTGACTTCGTTCCCGAACAGCGCTGCAGAGGTACCTTGCAGCTCATCCGCTAGGAGTTTGACGGGTGGGCTGTATGGACTGCGTACGACTTCGCTCCCGGGACGTTGACGGACGGTGAGTGCATCGCGGATGTAGACGAAACCAGTGACATGAAGACATGTGACGACGTTTTGGCGAGGCATCACTGCCTGAGCCTCCTCTCCGACCAGGGTACGTGCGCCGCCCGTCAGGTAGAGAATGTGGCCTTCAGTGAAAGACACAAATGAAAGGGCCGCTAGCGGGGTGGCCTCGATGTTACCCAGAGATGTCATGAGACGGTTGCCTGAAAAGCTAGGTCAGTCAATGTCAAATCACAACCTGGGCAAATTACACACCGGAAAAGTCTGGCAACACTACCGTTCGACCGTTGACAGGGTTGACACGTACAAATCCCTGCCTTCCACCCCGTTGATTCTGACCGACATGTGCTGGAAAACGCCGCTCGTCCTCCTTTTCAGGAGTGTAGGATGAGCCAAGGAATACGGTGTCTGATGCGTGGATAAAGTCAATTATGTCGTTAGGCAGTCGATCTGTGTCCGACATGTGTAGATTTCGATACTGGACTTCGGGGTGGATGTCTGGATGGGGGACCAGGTCACGCAAGTTGATGTATTTAGGACAGTTCCTATAATGAAATGAAATGCTGGTCTCGTACACAGAGAAAACTTCGACGCACCCAATCGCTTCGTTAACCTCCAACTCGGTTACTAGCTTGTCGTCCTTTTGGTATATATCGGTGACATACCCAGCAAACTTGTTCCTCCTTCTCGACGAAAACTCAATCCCAATCCCAGCAATCAGCATCTTCCCCTTCCCAAACAACTTCACGTTCTCCTCCAAGGGATCCCCATGGATCAACCGAATATCCATGCGAAGCTTCGTGCGATATGGGCTCGTTACAAAACCAAGCTGGCCAGAGGATCCAGCGGCGAGCGACGTCCATGGTCTTCCATCCTTGTCAAGGGTAGTGATGGGCACAAATGGGAGTCGAGTGGTGTGGAATTCGCGGTGCTGTTCTGGCATCTCTGCCTCGATCACAGTGTATGAGACAGAAGTGGCGCCGTCGACGCCGAGCTTGCGTTGGATGCTCTTTTCGCCGGGGTGCCAACCTTGGAGTGCGGACATGATAGTGGATGTGGACAGTGAGATGAGGGGATTCCAGAGCTGTATTCAAATAATATATGTAGTGCAAAGCTAGCACATGTTCACAGATATAGCACGACAGTTATGTTACCCCAGATGGCCGAGTGCTATGGCCTGGTGATGGAGGTATTTGTCAAACTATCCAGTACAGGTATGCTAGAGGTTTGTGAGAGTGACCAACCTGCTCGAGAGAGAGACGTTGGATTGTTCATTCCTCTCGGCGACATTCCCAGCGGATAGACTCAGCTTGGAGTGAGGCTTATGAAGAGGAAGGAGGTCGATTTGTGGCCGTCGGTGGCCGATGGAGAAGATCGGGACCGAAGCGCGGATGCAGATTAGATTAGATCGTCCATGTGGCGATCAGGACAACGACCGCCTCGCTCGCGACTCTCATTGTCAACGTCCTCGACATCCAGTGTAAAACGCGTGAGTCTCTCTCATGTTATGCGGCAGTGGTATAATATTTGACATCTCTGCAGATTTTGCTTGTAGTGATGGCTCTTGGCGTCGACTACTACTGCCCATGCCTCTCAGCAACACCGCATCCACCACCCCCACAACTGCCTTCTTCCTCCCATAGTTTCCACCCATTGCACAACTTGTTCTTCTGTGAAGAATGTGACGCAGTGAGATGCAACCGCTGCGTGCTAATGGAAGTGAGCGGATATTACTGCCCGAACTGTCTCTTCGAAGTCCCCAGTGCTAGCGTACGCGCAGAGAAGAACCGGTCAGTGGCTCCACTGTTTTCGACGATAGAGGTGTATTGACCGTGTAATAGATGCGCCCGTAACTGCTTTATGTGTCCCAACTGCTCAAACACGCTCACTGTGGTCCCTTCGGACCCTCCGGATACAGGCGACTCGCGTACTTCTCCCATTGCCATTAGTACTGTTGGCGAACCCCCGTTCTTCCTCTATTGCAACCATTGCAGATGGGACTCAGCTGAGGTGGATATCACATTTGAGAAGCCCACAGGCCTTGCAGGTGCGTCTCTTCTTTATAAGGCGCGATGATTGTTACCACATCTCCGCACTTCGCCTGTGTTTTGTCATAGACTGATTATTCAAATTGCGTTACAGCTCAGCTGCAGAAGTTCGAAGATTCGGCACCGGAGTCGTTGGAGTTTGAGCGATTGAAGGAGCATTTTGAACCCTACTTACGTGCATCTACGTCTTCTTCTACCCAGCCCAGCAATTCCTCACATCACGCCCACCTCAATCCTATCACAGCCGCAGCATCATCCGCGCTTGCACGCGATATCTCCGGGGTGGGCAAGTACAACCCTCTTGCAAGATCAAGATCTGGGAGAGAGAAGGCCGGGAACAAGCAAGAGATCGCGGAGTACAGAGCAAGGGTTGAAGTCGGAGCGGCGGGCGGAATGGGGTCTGGAAGTGGGGCTGAAGGGGATGTGGACTTCATGAAGCATTTAGAGACGGTAGAGGAAGTGGCTTCTGTGGATCAGCGATGGGTGAATAGTTGGGCGACGTCGCTGCACACCAAGTAAGTTCTTCATCCCTGCTTCGAGTTTATGGAAAGATCATACAATATTTGCGCAGTGACCTCAAACCGCTACGCATACCTCTCCATTCCAAGAAATCGAAACGGTGCCCTAGTTGTCGTCATATTCTGATCAAGCCAGAACAAAAGGCACAATCGGTACGATACAAGATCAAGTTGGTCGCAGCGAACTATCTCCCTGCGATCTCAGTCTCGCTCCCGCATGCGCAAGCTGCACTGGAGATGATCAAGCGGTCCGCTGGTCGAGCAGGCTCTACCGCAGCAAGTGAAGAACACACTATCGCTGCGGCGGGGGGTATGATCGCTGGAAAGACGTACCCGTTCCACTTATCTTTCACTAATCCACTCTACGATCCCATCCAAGTCCGTTTACACGTTCAGCGAGCGGTTCCGACTGCGGTCGAGGATATCCCGGAAGGAAAGGCACCACGGGCGCCGTTCGCAGTGACGCTTCCCTCGTCCGCATTCCCGATCGCAGCGTATGCTGAAGCGTGGGAATATGAGGATGACGAAGATATGTTCGGAGACGAAGACGATTTCGAAGGGGCACGAGGAACCAGGGACCGTGAGGGCCGCGGTAAGACACGCGCGGTGGGCGTGTTGGAGAGACGTGCCAATGTGACTGTGGTCGGTGGTGAGATTGTGCTAGGGAAGGAAGCTAGAGGGACGATGAAGGTATGTCTCCGGACTGTGCTTTGTGTGGAGACGATACTGACTGCTGTCTAGTTCAACATGCTTGTCACCTATACGTACCGGTCAGACGACCCCGAACCTGACGGGGAGACGGAAGGACTGACGCCGTCGAAAACGCACGGACATGCGAAAGTGCCAGAGCTGAAGACCTTCTCGTTTTATACCGTCGTGGAGCTTGGAAACGTCGTTCGTAGAGACGAGCTCAAGATGGATACTGATGCGTAGTCTGCCACTTCTGTCACCTGTTACAGTTGCCGCGCAAAGTTGCATGAAACCTTGCAATTGTGCTTTCGGCGCGTTGCCAAATGCACATCTCATTTGTGATCGGACGTTGCAACGAGGTTACCGAACGTCTTCTACACAACCTGTGCAAGTAGGTGCAAGTCTCATCCACTCAACCGTCCTTATTGTCGATATCAATCCAGGCTGCTAAGGCAACGAAGTCAGGCTCTCGTGAGTCGTAAATGTCTGCGACAGACCATTGGCCAGAGCTTCCTCAGCCAATCAAAGGCGATTGATCGGGAAGCCCGATCAGACGCCCATTACCAGGAAACGACCGACCAGGGCGAGCGTGGGCAGAGGTGACAGATGCGCTGCTGGTCGCTCAGGTTTCTCCTTCATCACTTGCTGTTGTACAGTATTCCTCCCTTCTCTCTCTTCCTTTCTGTCCTTTTCCTTGGTTCTGTGAATCCAACAAGCTGTTGTATGTCGCTCTGCCCGGTGCAAGCATAACTCGATCCGCTCTTTTGTCGAAACGAAACGAAAAGTTCATTCAATACTTATCAAGACGGCAACAGCTTTGGAACGGAAAGGATGGCGTCGAACATCTCTGCTGGGTCAATATCCTCGGTGGGGCATGTGTCTTTGACGAGTGGGATTGGTGGGGTGTGGGATTTGGAGAGAGGGTTTGTGGAGGAGGATCCGAGCAGACGTCCTCAGGCGGGACCTTTGCCAAGGAAACCTGGAGAGATTGGGTACGAAGAGGCTGCACAGAGCCCACAGGTGGAGACACCTGCCACGACGAGGCCGTCCGAGGGTGGTAGCTTACTGGAGAGACATCCTGCAGACCGAGACTCACCTGCTACCTCGCCCACTACGCCTGCCTCGAGCACTACACCCACTGTCCAAGTCACCCCTACGCCTCCTTCGGAAGCAGATACATCTTCCACACATTCTGCCGGCAAGCATAGTCTCATGTCCTTCCTCAAGAAGTCCCAGAGGCTTCCCAAAGTTGGCGGTATCACCATGAACACGCTGCTACGACTTGTCGTTCACGTCTTGTTCCTCGTCGGCACCATCGTGGCGTGGGCCATGGTAGCAAAACACATCCCTCCCCCACCGCCCGATCAGCTCAGCATAAGCACGACTCAGATCTTTATTCACGTCGTCTTCGTCATCGCAGTCCTCGTGCAGCTCATTTTCTTCGAGAGGATCATCTTCCGCGTCCGCGCAGAGCGGTACGCGTACGTGCATCCTGGTCACGTCCTCCCTACGGCTCGACAGCGAGCTGCTGCTCAAGATGGAACTGGGACCTCAATGGGTCTCGCGCCGTGGAACAGACCGCCGTTACCGACGTACGCGGCTGCTCTCGCAGCCGAAGGCCTTGGGACAGGGGATGTGGAGGACAACATCATTGCTGTCCCCCCTCCGCCCGCGTACGGCAACACGCGCGGGAGCACGCTCCTCCTCGCAGGGCTCATGCCCGAGAATTTGCGGGCGCAACGGACGAGGGAACGCGTACGAGGGTCAGAAACGGTGCGAGGGAGTTTGATGAGCAGATTTAGCAGGATGACGGGGACGACGGCGCGGAGCAGTCGGCCTGTGAGTTATCGCAGTACGGACTCTGCTTGGGAGGAGAGAATGGACGCGGATCGTGCGTTGGTGCTGGAAGAGACTTTGGCGCGGTTGGAGGAAGGGAAGTCGGAGGAAGGGAAGTCGGAGGAAGGGAAGTGAGCTGCATCTTGGAGGATGCGGTGAATGGTTCATATTCCGGTCAGGATCTGGAATCGCCCTGGACCTACTTTGTTAGTTTGAATCTTGTTGATCGCACACATACGTGGACATGTCAGTAGTTTGTTTTTCGTTGTGCTGTTGCTTTCTGTATTCATTGCTTGTGCTCGGTGTACATACTTGCTGTAACTTCCACCTCTTCTGCTCGGATAACCGGGCCGTCACTATAGTTGGTCAGCTTTTGACTATACTCCGAGTCCGATCAAAGAGTCAGATCGAAGTATTACTATCAGGGCAGTCGACGTGGATCAACAACAAAAATCTAAACTGTCTGACAAAGCAGTGCAGTTCCTTCTTTCTTTACGGTCAAACACCATCTAAGCTCGACATCCACCGTGGTTTTGATTTCTGACTGGATCAGCTTTCTCCAGAGTCAACACGAGGCTGTGACGATATTGCAAAGGATCCGTGAACGTGGGGACCGGCACCAAGTTCGAAGGAAAACGTGGTATTTGCGTGATTCACTCGGTGACTCGTCCGAAAGTGCTTGGCGACTCTCGGTCGAACACTCTCACTGGGCGTGTCGATCCTATGTTGCCTTCCAGTCCGAAGCAGTCCGAAGCAGTCCAGTCCGAAGCCCGCTATGTAGTAAGTAACTCCTGTGTTCCTGTAGCTTTCATTCTATGACTTCCTCTGTATTAGGCACTGCATGCTATTCATTGGCTTTCTGACCGTGGGTGGTATCATGCATCATGACTTGCTCTGACTCGTGATGCACCGCAGCGGTAGCGCGTCGAACCTAACGGCACCGCAGCGTAATGTTCAGACGCCGGTCGGGTTTCAAACGTGGTATGTACCTCCTGTCATTCTATCCAACGGACTGCGCCGCGGTACTACTCAATCCATCTTTTGGGTGAGGCGCCTTCAATCGCGTCTCATCTAATGAACATGTCACGGACTAGACTCCTTTCTCTTTGTGTTTAGCTTCGACTCCGATCACATCCCGAACACGCAACCGTCACTTAGCGCAACCAGACATCCATATAAATGAGTCCAACATATCCTCCTCGGCTGATTCTGACACTACCCAAACACACTACCATCCCCTCCCCCAAGAATGTCGATCGCAACACCACACTCGGCGGTGCTTGACTTGCCGTCATATTCCCCTTCATCTTCTGCCCCTCACTATTCACCTGAGCCTTCTGAGGACGAATGTCGTCTAGTCTTCGTGGCTCGCAAGCAACGCGACCTCGTACCTACTGATGTCTTCGCGAAGAAGGCGGGTGGCGTCACCCTTTTAATATCTGGGCAGGACAGTGGCGTCGTCGTCCCAACGTACAACAGGAACGGTATCGTTCGTGGCGAAGTTCTCTTGGACGATGAAGCTGCCGTACAATCTGTCTCGGTCAAGGTACGTCCCACTACCCTTCTATCCTGGACACGTACCTGAGATTATATTTTAGCTTGAAGGCAGTCAAAGCACTAGCATCGTAGACGGTGGCGCGGATCTCGTCGAACTGTTCAGCGAGTCGCTGACCGTCTGGTCCAAGCCTCGCTCGGATATCGCTGGTCCCTCTACCCTGACTCCTCCCGCTGTTCTCCCTTTCGCGATACCTTTCCCCAAGGGCTATGGCGAGGGACAGAGCGTCAAGCCACTGCCTCCTACTTTCAACGCCCAGTTCAGTGGCACCCATGGCATTTATGTGGAATGCAAATACATCCTCACGGTAACGGTCACCAAAAGTGGCTTAGGTGGTTGGAAGCGACAAAAGCTGTGAGTTATCCATGGCTTCTCCTTTCGTGACTCGATTATTGATGTTATTGCCCGCGCTTAGGTTGACCACGCCTGTGAGCTTTGAGCCTCGTTCGCGGGCATACATGCCCATTGGGAGAGACCTCCTGCCGTTCTTTTCGACCATAAAGTCTGCTCCAGGTGATTGGCATCAGGTGATATCGAAGATGGAGGTCCAACCAAAATCAACATTGGAACCACTCGAATGTCAGGTACGTTATTTCAACATCTTCTCATTTTTCATAACAGCTGCTAACCACTTGTTATTGATAGCTCTTCGTACCCGCGGTGCAGATTTACGCGTTCTCCGACATCATACCCTTTCACCTACATCTCCGAGGGTCACGCGCGTCCCTTGCGTCTTTTGTCGCTGGGCCCACTCCCGTATTCAAACTCCCCAAAGGAATCAAGGCACTCAGTTCAACCCTCAAGCTCGGGTCGTCGTCTCGGACATCGTTAGATTCATCTTCCAGCTCGTTTATGGATGTCCTTACCCCACAAGTCTCGCCCGTGGGCCACGACAGTTCCAACGTGCGCGTCTACCTCCTTCGGCAGGTTTGCGTCTCTGTCGACGGGCAGAAAGCGTGGGGAGAGATCGTCCTAGGAGAAGGGAAGATCTCACCATTATCGAGTACACGCGCGGCGGGAACCGACGGCGAGTACTCACTGGACTGGGAGGGTGAAGTCCGGTGCGGATCTGCGGTATCTGTCGGGAGCTTCCGCTCGGGAGAGCTTGTGGTCAAGGTACGTTTCACGTTTCCCGTTCACCTTTATTTGGAGATGGTCTGCTTACGCGTTTTATCCATTGCTTAGGATTTCATTGTGGTGGAGTTGAAGCCTCCTGTTGGGTCGCCGTCGCCGCTGAAATATCACCGCCACGCTCATCCGATACGATTGGTGACCGATTCGTGCTCGGATTCGCTTTAGCTGGTTGGGATTTTCTAGGACTAGTGTTGAGAAGAGGACGCGGATATGGGGGTTTCATCGCATTTGCATTGCGATCGGTTTGTCGGACGGCCCGTATTTTATATCATCGTACTTCGCATTATACCCACTCACGTACATCTTATTTTCCATCTCATACGCATAGGACTCGTTCATAGATATACTAGTAGCATACTATAACGATCAGAGTACTTTACACTGTCAGTAGAATAGTAGTTGCAGTTCCCAACGATGGGAATTCGGCAACCTCAATACGCGCGCCGAAAGCGCCGGCAACATGAATTGTAACTTGTCGCGACCTCCAGGCTCTTGATGCCAACTTGCCCTCATTTCTTCTGGTCTTCTTGCCTGAGCATTTTATTACAATTCTGTACTTGCGCATCATCGCGCTGCAGATCAATACAAGGCGTCACGACTCAGACATTGTGCCAGCCTTGCAATTAGAGGTGCCGTCGCATCTTTGCAACTTCCTACCTCTGGCGCACTCGTGTGTCCTCCTTGACGATAAAGACACCGTACTTCGACAGAGCTCCATATCCATGCAGATTCACCTGATCTTATGGTAAGAATACACTTGAAGTTGCACGGGTCATTCGTCGTCAGGTGAACAATGGTCACGACATAGAAGATCCATACGGCTTCCCCCCCGGCAAATCGCAGCGCTGATGCCTACCATATGGCCTCTCCTACTCTCTGTCGCTCTCGCCGCTGTCCTGTGCTTCAGTTCCGTATGGCACGGGGGTTGTGATCTACCGAACATATGCTTCCAAACGCAAGCATCGTATGGAAGTGTCAATTACCCAACTTGCCGGACCGATGACGGTGGTGATGTTAGATTCAGTATAAATGAGCAGCAGACCGTTGGAGACTTCTCACTTGTCAGTCCTTCTCCTCTCTCCCAGAACACCGACATGCGTCTCTCTGTTGCTTATGTGCTTGGGCTCATTGGGTTTGCGGTTTCACAGTCTGTGGACTCATATGTCAGCTCGGAGTCGCCCATAGCCAAAGCGGGTCTGCTTGCAAACATCGGTCCTTCCGGATCTAAGGCAAATGGTGCCAAGGTGTGTAGAAATGCATTCTGGAGTTCACGAGGTGATACTGATGCGTATGGACCATAGGCCGGTCTTGTCATTGCCAGCCCCAGTACATCCAACCCGAACTACCTGTATACTTGGACGCGAGACTCATCTCTCGTGTTCAAAACTCTGATTGATCAGTTCACCTCTGGTGCTGACACGTCTCTGAGAGGTCTCATAGACGATTTCTTCTCTGCGGAGTCGCAACTGCAGCAAACCTCGAATCCCAGCGGGACAGTGAGCACAGGTGGGCTGGGTGAACCAAAGTTCAACATCGACGGGACAGCATTCACAGGTCCCTGGGGGCGTCCACAACGCGGTGAGCAATCCCATCCGATTGTCCGATGTTCTGTGGCGTACTGAATGGTTTCTGTCGGATGGCGTCAGACGGACCCGCTCTTCGCGCCACTGCTCTGATCTCTTACGCAAATTGGCTGCAAGCGAATGGCAATTCTACATTCGTATCATCCGAGATGTGGCCTATCATCAAACTTGACTTGGACTACGTTGCGGCCAATTGGAACCAAGCCACGTAAGTTTTCTTGCATGTCGTCGTCTTCGGACGCTTGGAATTGGTTCTGACGAGCGTCGTTGCAGCTTCGATCTCTGGGAAGAAATTCAATCTTCATCCTTTTTCACAACAGCTGTGCAGCACCGCGCTCTCAGGGAAGGCGCCACTCTTGCTGCAGCTCTCGGACAAACCGCGAGCGTCAGCAGCTACGACACTCAAGCAGACAACGCATTGTGCTTCCTTCAGGCATGTTTTCAGTTCTTCCTGTCACACATCGTACCACTCACCACTTCGTTTAGTCGTACTGGAACTCCAATAACTACATCACTGCTAACACTGGTGGAGGTCGCTCCCGTATAGACGCCAATACCGTTTTGGCCTCTATTCATACCTTCGATCCTGCCGCTGGTTGTGATGCCGTGACTTTCCAGCCGTGCTCGGACAAGGCACTCGCAAGCTTGAAGGTGTATGTTGATTCCTTCCGCTCCGTCTACTCTCTCAATGGCGGAGTTGCTGTCAATGCGGCTGTGACTACTGGACGCTACCCAGAGGACGTTTACATGGGAGGCAACGTACGTGTTACAGTCTACTGAGCATTTGTATTGGGCTAATGTTGTGACTTGGTATAGCCATGGTATCTCACAACGTTTGCTGTATCTGAACAGCTCTACGATGCCCTCATCGTGTGGAAGAAGCAAGGCTCGATCGAAGTCACATCCACTTCACTCCCGTTCTTCAATCAGTTCTCCTCCGGCATCACTGCTGGAACCTATTCCTCGTCATCATCGACCTTCTCCACACTCATCGGTGCCATCCAGACCTTCGCAGACGGCTTCGTTGCCTTGAACGCGAAATACACCCCATCTAACGGAGGATTGGCTGAGCAGTACGACAAGAGTAGCGGCAGCCCTGTTAGCGCTGTCGACCTGACATGGAGCTACGCATCTGCGTTGACGGCTTTCTCCGCCAGAAGCGGTGACTCGTCTCCAAGCTGGGGAGCGTCCACCGCGAAGGTCCCTGCTACTTGTTCGAATGGCGGAACTGTGGCAGTTACTTTCACTGAGAATGCAACTACGCAACTCGGAGGTATGCTTACATATCTTCGTCTCTGTTGGAGTTTATTTACTGACGCCGAAATGCGCAGAAAACATCTACCTCACTGGATCTGTCGCTGCGTTGCAGAACTGGTCTCCCGATACTGCTTTGCTCTTGTCTTCGGCAGACTATCCTAACTGGAGTAGTAGGTACTTCCCTCTTTTTGTGATGACTGAATTTAAACCCTTTTTTACAGTCACCGTGAACCTGCCTGCGAGCACAGCCGTGCAGTACAAATTCATCAGGAAGTTCAACGGTCAGGTTACATGGGAGTCAGATCCTAATCGCCAACTCACGACACCGGCGACTGGAACCCTCACTGAGAATGATACCTGGAGATGAAGGGCTGGGTTGTTGTATGTTTTTTCTTCCCGGTTTGAGCAATCAATATCGTCATGCGATTTCATTCGGTGTGCTCCGGGGGTTTCGCAGGGCTGGTTGGCTTAATCATTGCTTTCCTTGAGGACGATGGTTCTTCGACTAAACCGAGGTCATCACCTCTATGGGATTCATGATGATGTCTTGAGTACATTATGGTACGCGTCCTACTTCATTTACGGGCTACAGTCGGATTCATTGACACCTTTTCCAGGGTTGCCTAGAATCTACAATGCTACCTCCTTTTGCTCATGAGCGTCATGGTCTCCTGATGTTGACTTCATACCTCCTTGGAATCAAACGCTGCGATAGCTGGCGCATGTTGAATAGATATACGAATTTGCGAATGTCGACCCCAACTCTGGCCTGGATCTTGCATCGAGGACCTCCGACTGCGACCCTTATCTCGTCCGACTCGCAGTCTGTCACGAGAAATACGATACAAATGGCCTTTTGGTTTGTATGCTGACGATTCATCGCGTTTCGGTGATATTGCGCGCAGGCTTGGCTCGGAACGGCCCTACGAACTTCAAAGCCGGAAAGCGAGACTGTTCTATAAACTTCCTTCGGATTTGCAACAGTAGTGCATGCCTCGCACGATTCCTTGGTCGTTCCCAACTATCATACAGTCATTCCGCAAGGCACAGAATAAGGTCCATCTGCACTGTCCATCTCGCGGACCGCACTGACATCTTTCCCTGATTGTCTCGGTTGACATTCCGAGAATCGTCCTCCGACAAGCTAGACTTGTGCGAGGGGTGACAAAATCCGGCCAAGAGGCCCACTCCCGTAACCCCGCTGACGCGATGAGCCTACGGGATATCAGATAGCAAGAGTCTTTCACCGCGGAATGTGAACGACAGATTCCTGTGTGGCATCCTGCACACCTCTTAGGCTTCCTGACTTCATCCGGACTCAGTCATGTCCAACTTTCAGGTCATCAACGTCTGTGATCTCAAGCAGATCCCCTTTTACCTATACCAGACTATGTAACTCTTCTGTTTATCAAGAAAAAGCGATCCCCTGCGAATTGCTGCGCGCGGCGTGACTCTGACACTCAACTCTCCTTCATCCCAAATTCCATCTGCTTCCCCTTTCACCTATGATAACACTGAACAAGATCACAGCAAATATCACTGTTGACAATGTCGATAAGCTGAGGCTGTGAGGACGGGATCGTCGTCGGGATCAGAGTATTCGAGTGCATGTGGGAGGGAGTCGTATGTCCTGCGCTACCACTAGCAAGAGGTGCAAGCACAACAAACAGTGCATTTGCACGAGAGGTGACCGGTTTTCTTGTGTATGAAGTTGAAGAAAGGTTTGATCAAAACATGAGTCTATCAAAATGCCTACTTTGCGACAAGACCCTCCACGGCTGCGCGGGTGGAGTGAGACGATTGTGCTGTATGTAATTAGCATTACGTGTGTATATACATCCGATGTGCGCCTAATCTGTTACTACGCCGTTGGAACGCCGTATTCGTTTGTTTTGAATATTGTGTTAGACTTCTCTTCTTAGCCTTCAAAGGAGCTGCTATTTACTTAGCATTCTTCATCATGAAGGATACAGATCCTCCGAGCTACCCACCCACTCCCACATCGCAACATTCACTCCAGGAATTCGACGACCATGAACTGTTCGTAATTGACGAAGAGAGCGCGGGGTTGTTGTCGCAAGTGGACCGCGATGTCGAGCAGGTCAAGCCTTATCAGCACAGAAATTCCACAACTCTCGACTCTCGTACTCTGCTTCGTCGACTTGCATTCCTGGTCTCGTTCATTCTCCTGGGCGCATTCGTCGTACCTTCTATCTTCAACTCTTCCATCCCGCGGAAGCAATTGGTCTGCGATACGTTCGATAACAGGAAACTGAGGAGTAATGGGACACATATGTACAAGAAGTCGTCTATCATAGTGTCTATTGATGGGTTGAGGTACGTCAGTCCACTCACCGAATACACCTGGCTTCTGATATGGGCTTGTATACGAAGGGCGGATTACCTCGACCGCGGGCTCACACCTCACCTCCTCGCTATCAGTAAAGATGGACTTCGTGCGAAATCTATGAAGCCCGTATTCCCTGTGAGTCGCATGCTCTGGATAGACCTCGAATGTGTACGCTGAACGCATTTGCATCGGCGCTTTAGACTTTAACGTTCCCGTGAGTCTTGCGGTGTTTACATCCTCATCGTCACAGCGTATTGACTAATGTATTGATTCACAGAAATCACTGGGCTCTGATGTACGCTTGTCACGCTATAGTTCGAGGCAGGGTCATTGTCTGATTTGGCTTCTCACTAGGACTGGTCTCTACGCTGAGTCTCATGGTATTGTGGCCAACGTACGTAGCAACTTCTTATATTTGTCTATGCATGTCCTGAAGTGGAATACCCTCACCAGAACTTTTGGGATCCACATACCGGCAACGAGTTCCATTACAACAAGATTGAATCATGCTGGAACTCAACCTGGTGGTACGGTGAACCGGTGCGGCTCATGGTTCCCGATATATGAAGTCAATCATTCATGAGGTTTTGTTCCTAGATGTGGGAGACGGCAGAGAAAGCAGGCATTAGAACGGCGAATCTTATGTGGTACGCATTCGAATACTCATCATACTTCGACATACCGATTCAATATGATCCAGGCCGGGTCCTCCTACGACATCCACCGGAGCGTCGTCGACGTATTTCGTTCCGTGGCAGGTACGTACCTCCCGAGTATTTGTGATAGAACTGTAGCTCATATGTTACTTCAGGACAAGATTCCTATGAAGGTGAAGCACGATAAGATCATGCAATGGATCGACATGCCTATGCACGAAAGACCGCAATTCATTATGGGTGCGTTCATATCAATTGTGCAGATCGTGGTGTTCACCGTCGACCACTTCAGCATATGAGCCCTCCTTAGACCAAGCGGGTCACTCCAAGGGACCCACCTCTGACCTCGTCAACCAAGTGCTCGCCGAAGTCGACCAATTCGCCAAGGACTTGCATGATTCGTTGGAAGCACGAAACTTAACAGACATTTTTGATCTCGTGTTTGTCAGTGATCATGGCATGACCGACACAAGTAACCCGGAGTGGATTTTCATTGATGATATCCTCGAGGAGGGCTTTGAATTGATTGAACACGAGGACGGTGCGTCTGATCTATCTAGCCAACTATCTGCTTGCATCGTTCAACCTCTTCACCCAGGTTGGCCTGCTATGGGTCTGCGCTTCTCCCCCGGAACTAATGTCAGTCATTATCTTAACGTTCTGAGGAACGCTGCCCACTTGAGCAACGGCAAATTCGACGTGTACACGCACGAGACCATGCCAGAACGCTGGCACTTCGCCCACAACGACCGTATCGCGCCGATCTATGTCGTGCCCAGAATGGGCTACGCGCTGACGAACAGAATTGAGAATAGCACTGGCATGAGTAAAGGTGTAAGTCTGCATTGAGGCTCGTCAGTCTGCCGTTGGCTCACTCTGCTGTGCCCAGAACCACGGATACGACAACGACGAACCGTCGATGCAGGCCATGTTCGTTGCCCACGGGCCATTTGCATCCGTCCTGAAGACGATCCACGGCGCCTCGGTGTCCAAGGGCTCCATGCTCTCACATTTCTTGTCCCGGCCGAACAAGGGCTGGCACTCAACATCGAACGAAGTTTATGTCATGGATACCTTTGAGAACGTGGAGGTCTACAACTTGATGATGAAGTTGTTGGGCATTGAGGCGCATGCGGCGAAGACGAATGGGACGGCTGGGTTCTGGGACAAGTATTTCTGAGTTCTTTAGATGCGCGTTTTCTGGACGTGCTGTATAATCATTATTATGGATCTCTAGGAGATACTACTTCATTCGTATACTACACGTATCTGACTTCTTGATTCGGACCTCTGTCTCTGTCTGACGGTCTCGTACGCGTAGACGGAAATGTCCCGCGTTCGTCCTTTGGAGCTTGTGGATCAATGACATCATACCACATGGCCTTGCTGCTAAGTAAGGTGAGACGTCGCAAGGTATCGTAAAATTGAAACAAAACTACAGATTAAGATCGTGCAAGAAGTGAAAGCATATAACCTACAAACGAAGACAGAATGCGGGACGGATCTGGGGATGGGATGGAGAAGACAGGAAGAGGTAGTCTAATTGGCCCGAATCGGAGAAGGAATGCATATACACAAAGGAGAGGGAATAAGGAATTGCCGCACGGTGCATGTCCGATGCCCGACGAACAATAGCACTTAGTGTTGCGCATCAGCATCGAACACGGTGCCCCCTGCTCCTACCTCCATATGGTCTCCTGTCGCGGTGGGTACGTACGCGCTCTCTGGTAATCCGGACTCATCGACACCTTCTGCTGCCTCGATGACTTCGTACAGACGTGAAGCGACCTCGGGTGGCGGAACGCGTCCGCTGAGAATCTCGCGGGCGGGCACTGGCGAGCCATAGAAGTCGCGATTGGCATCCTTACGTTCGATCAGCGCAGTGCCTTCAAGAGACAACCCTGCGAACAAGCCTGACAACGATTCGCAAAACGGACGGATCAGCTCATGCGTTAGACAGAGTTGTGTGCGTGCGCACCTTTCGACTTTGAGTAAGAGAACATGGGCGCTGGATGAGCTAAGGATGCCTGCACACTTCCACCCGTCCCCACAGGACCGGCAGCAGCACTGATGTTCCCTCCGATAGTCACATTCCCGCCGATGGAGAATGCGCGGACAGCCTCCTCGCTATTGAGGATAATAACAAATTCAGTGAGGTCAGCGCCGATTTGTAGACCCCAACCGACACCTCCCGTCGCAATGCAGGACGGCGCGGACCATGAGCCGTCTGGTAGACGAGCGATGACGAGGCCTGAACCAGCTTTGCCGGAGAACACGAAGCCGGCTTTCAGCACCGAGAAGACAGCGAGGCCTGTGATTAAGGACAAGCGAAGCAGTGGTCAGCGCGATTGTGAGTCGTCGTGCGGAAATGCCCACCTCTTGCTCGCTGAAGGACGGCTTTAGGGATGGAGTTGAGTGCAGATTCAGGATGATCCGGGTTAGCTAGAGAGGGTGTTACAGCGTCAGAGATGCTATGTAGCTATTCTTGTACGAATAGGAACGCACCAAGGAAACTGGCGAGGATCCTTGCCGCCTTCTCCGCCTCCCCTGGCAAGCTGAATCCTTGGACAAAGCTGTGTGACTCGCTCGCGATCTTGCTAGAGCCATCTTTGAGGAATGCTGAAGCCTGCATACCGGCCTTAGATGCGCCTTTACGAAACTTGTCGAGCATAGACATTATGTTATGGACGTTGAAATAGATGATAGTAGTAGTACTAGTCACTGGTCGAAAGTAATCAGGAGTCGCATTCAGGCTTTTAGACGCTTGTACTGCGTATTACGTACTCACATTCATTTTCGGGAATCCTGCAGCTTTGCGGCGACTTGACTTCTGACTTCATAGAACTGGGCCCGAGTATACCTTTAGCGACGGTAAACTACGCTGAATCTGGGCATACAAACCAAGCCGTAGCCTGACCACAGCTGGAGGAACTCGATTACGCTCCCATTCCACCGGCACACAACCCAGGCCCTCACATTGGGGGGACATACAATTTACCGTCATTTCGCAACCGCAGTCCAAGTTAGGGGTGGGCGAATCCGCCTGAACAAGGCAAAGTCACTCGTCAAACCCCACAGTGTTAGCATCCCCAAAGGCTTGTTTTGACTCGCACGCCCTGGGTGTGTCTACTTACGTCGCAATCGCGACGACCGCCGGAGTCACGGTATGAAAGCCTGGTATCTCAGGTCCTCCGAGCTAGAACAGTCTGAGCCGAAGAAAATCTCGTCCCTTGACAGTCACGATCGCGTGGGCACTGTGGGGTTGAAACTATGAAGCAGGGTATGACAACCCCACACTGAGTATCGGAGCTTTGGACTGATCGATCGAAGAAGCAGGTTTCAGACCTAGTCGCGTCGATCATTTACAGGGGTCAGCATAGCGTCGCGGCGATACCACCAAATACAGAAGGTACGCGGATAGCGACGTACAGCGAACAGCGATGTGCAACGGATTAAAGCCGAGAATAATAGCAAGGGTACATACACCAAAGGGAGTGCGACGACGATGACTTGTAAGTAACGCCACAATTCTCTGTAGATTTTTTGCTTAGCATTGACTAAATGACAGTGCGATGAGATTTTATTAGCCCAAAGCATTAAGTCGGAGGCGCGCGGCATGGCCTGCTGACACCCGCACAACTACCATCCACCCTCGGGCTCGGAGCAGATAAAGATCCAAGAACCCAGCTGGATACGGTTGACGTGTCCCAAGTGCAGTCGTATTTGCAGGATTCTCTGCACAGAAAGTCACTTCTGGGCGAGAACCATGGGGGAGTGCATCTCTCCAATTGCTCTGCCAAGTTGGTATCTGGGATTTTTACAAGTTATCAATGACTGCACTGCACAGGGGGCTGGTCGGATGACCCCCACATCAATAAGGAGGAAGTAAAACACGCACGCGGAGAGCAATGCCGAGTGCAATGCTACTCCCCCACACGCACGTACAAGTATACTCCGCACCCCCACGCCAAAAATACCTGCAGGACCTGGGGAACTTAAAAAGCTTCCCCACGAAGACCTCCTCTTCATCCAAGTTATGTCGTCCTCCGACAACTCAGACACCCACTTCAGGAGAAACTCGAAGGAGTACGCCGTCCACATCGAGGACCCGGAGAAGCAGTCGAGGGCTGCGACGGATAACTCGGTCATGGTACTCGAACACCCCATCGAGCACTACACTAGATTCCCAAACAGATGGTCGAGGATCCGGTACGTCTCTAAATCATTCATGTATCACCGTCATGATACTCATCGAATCGCAGATATGTCATTCGCGAGCCCGTGGCCGAATTCTTTGGCGTGATGACCTTGGTCATCATCGGTTGCGGTACCAACATTCAGACCGGTGCTTCCGCCTTCTCGACTGTCGCGTCGGCCCCTAAGGGTGTAAGTTCTCGTCATTCTACTGCCGACTCTATCTCACACCGTCTGGCAGCGTTATTTCGCTGACACCTTTGGTTGGGCAGCTGGTGAGTTTCACGCGAAGATCTTTACCCCCTACTCCGCTCATCTTTTCCTCTCATAGCCACGGCGATGGGTATCTGGGTCTCTGGTGGTATCTCTGGTGGTCACATCAACCCCTCAGTCACCCTTGCGTTGGCAGTGTGGCGCGACTTCCCTTGGCGCAAAGTGCCCCAGTACATTGCGGCGCAGGTGATGGGCGGGTTTATCGGCGCAGGCCTTGTCTACGCCAACTATATCCACACCATTGACCTCGTCGAGGGTAGCCGTCATATTCGTACGGTTCCTCCAGAGACTCCCGGAACGGCTGGTTGGTTCGCGACCTACGCTGTACGTCGCGTTGCTATTATATAGTGCAAGTCGCATACTGATCATACTGATTCAATAGGCTGATTACATGACCAACGGTTCCTGCATATACGACGAGTTCCTCGGCACGATGATTCTTCTCATCGGCGTGAGCGCTGTGACGGATACTCGTAACGGTCCTCCACCGCCGGGTCTGGTTCCTCTCACTATATTTTTGCTCATCATGGCCATTGGTCTGGGTCTGGGTCTGCAAACCGGTTGGGCCATTAACCCTGGCCGTGACTTTGGACCCCGGTTGTTTACGGCTATGATCTACAGCAGGAAGGTGTTCTCCTACAGACAGTGAGTTTCTCTTTACTTGCCGCGTTATAAAATCCGTAATAGATATCCGCCACAGCCAATACTGGATTTGGTGCCCTATTCTCAGCACCATTACTGGTGGTCAGATGGGCATTTTCTTGTACGACACGTTCATTTTCACCGGTAACGAGTCCCTCATTAACAGACCGTACGTGTTAGTTGTCGTTGTTGGTTGTCTCAGTCCCTAATTCTTTTTTCGTATATGCAGAAATGCCTCTGCTCGTGCTGCACACCTCCACGCCATGAGCACCGAGACGCGCAAGCCTCCCGCAGGTACTGCCGTCGATCCTTGAAGCACTGTGTAACACACACTGTCTTTTACCACGTATGCGATGCTGTCTGCCTCCGTGGGCATCAATCATTTTTATTTCGGTTTATTCTTCATGGTTCCGTCATTTCTTCGGAATCGTGTATGAGAGAAAGAGGGGTGGCCTTCGCGTGTACTGTCTTTTTTGTGCTTTGTTCGATCGCGAACCTTTCAGTCACCCAGAGTTGTTACTGTGTATGATATCTGTTGTATAAACACACGTCGATATTGGTGTCCTTTGTGCTTGCGATGAGCGCTGCTGAACTTAGTGAACTGGCCAAACTGGGACGTAATGGGCGGAAGTGATCGGCGATCGAGGATGTGGGAGGACGTCCCATCACATTGCTCATGTCTTTTATCCACAACTTCCGCGCCAGCTTAGATGTCGATTCGTATAATCATTATCTCGATGCTACTCCACTCTCGTGATGGCCGAACGTTCCCCGCAAAACACTGCAAAACATATCAACGTTAATATATCAACTCTAATTCAGGGGCGCTCACAGTTCAGTCTGCCTCCGCTGGACTTTTCGATGGCGGTCAGTCATGGTGCGCCATCTCTTAGTAATTGAACGACTTTCACTTGCACATACCTAGGTGAAGATACGTCACGTCAAAGTCTTCCATCTGTTCAAGCTTACTGTCACTTGATCAAGGATGAACGCGCGGCATATGGGGTACTACCTTGCCAGCACAGTAGGCAGCACGCTTGGGCTGTCGCCATTGCTAGCAGTGCCAGTGGCCTCCTGTATGATTTTGCAGGACCTGGATCACTCTTTGATTTTATGATTCGTACAGACTGAGTCCGCGCCGACTCCGAGAGCGGAGAGTTCCGATCGTACAGGTCACTACAGACACCGAACGACTACCGCAGACACCTCGCCACAATCCTGAGTCTGTCTTACCCAAGTGAGTACAATAAAGTGTCACACGGGAAAGATAATCATGAAACTTCTCGTGTTGAGATCGATGGCGTACCGTGTCATTGACGAAGTGAGGCAAGTGCGTGGCGACTGGTCGCTCGGGCATCCCTCGATAGGATCACCAATAACGCCTCTCGAACCGCACTGCTAACTCCTTCTCACAACCCTTCCTCCTTCACTAGTACGAAGCTCGTTCACGTACCATTTAATGTTGCTGAACGCTGTGTGGTTCCTCACGACGCTGTCTCAAACACTAGCATGGCAGTGGGAATTCACCTCTCCCAACGGCCCCCTTCAATGCGAACAATTTGGCCTGGAGATCATTCCAGACCTAAATGCGTCCCTACTATACTCAGTTCTCTATGTCCCCTTGAACAACTCTCCAAGCACAAGCGCATTCCAGATAACCTTCCCAAGTGATGACCTGTTCGACTATGACACCCAGATGTATTATCCAACCGGTACATCGTTCGTGTTAGTGGTATGTCTCTTCCTTTCCTTTCGTACTAGGCTTTATTGTCGTGTGGATATAGGGTAACGACAATACAACGGTTGGGGCTGGAAGCACCAGCAATATATTGACGGTCGGCGACAGTGGAGATGCTTCATGCATTACGAATTCGCATGAGCCTGCTTTTCAGTGGAGTCTCTCTACTCAGTCTCTCGGCAGCGGCGACTGCGCCTACGTTTATTTATCTTGGGGTAACGATGTGCTAGGGTACGCATGAATTCATCGTAGCCTGTGTTCGTGTGGTGCGATGCTCATCGATTATATACCTGCAGGACACCGAGTTTTCTAGGTGTTGTGCCTGGCGGGCCGTCATTCTCTATAGATCCGTTGACCAACATCAGCTCCAATGGGTTTGGTTGGTCTACGGAGATCGTGAACGGGACCACGCAAGTCTATGTTGTCGCTAGTGATGTACGTGGAGTAGGTGCGGGCGGGGTTCAATCATATGTTATTGGGCAATGTGAAGGCGGCGAGAGCATCGGTCCAACTACATCCACCACCACCACCACCACCCCCGCTGAGACTACCGTCACAATCACAGGCAGCAGCCTTCCTACAGACGGCAGCATCGGTGGTGCCCAAGCGGGTGGATCAAATACCAGGTGCGTCTCTCCTTCCACTACTCTTGAGGTCAATCTGAATTCGTCGATAGGATCAATGGGAACCTCATTGCCATAGTTGGTGGAGCGGTCGGCGGTGGACTAGGGTTCGGTATACTCCTCACTGTCATTGTGTGGCGCTACCAGTCCAACGCCTACAAACGAAGAATCCGACTCTTGCGACTGGACGGAGACTCGGAAGATAGGTTCGACCCTACCTACACAAATGACCCACTTTCCCCGGAATTTTCACCGGAGCCCTACGCCCCAACGCTTTCCCCGCAGCACTCCCGAACCACATCCCTCAGTTCCAGTTATCCCTTCGCCCTACACGCAGCCCTTGCACAGTCGGAAGGCTCAATGTCGAGTCGATCCCAGACTGATTCCAGCACACCGCTCCTTTCGCTGGACTCGAACTCAAGAAAGGTCTCGCCATCTTCGAAACTCGTGCTGATCACGCAACACGAGGACGCGCACACTGAAGTGAATGGGGACGATGTGGAGCGCATTGAACTGCCACCTGCGTATCGTTTTCCTCCGCGGATAGTCCAGAATGATGTTGCGAACGACGTGGAGGGTGATGAGGGAAACCGGCAAGAGACTCGGACAGGGTCGAAGGAGGATCCGGAGGAGGTGGAGGGGTTTGTTTGAGCACATGAGCCACATCATGGTATGTCAATCTCTTCAAGATTGAGCCCATTCGCTGACGTTACGTGCTGCTCTATTCATCTCTCAGAAACCCGAAGGGACCACTCGTTCACGATACCTCAATATTCATGACCACGACCATAATGTCGGAGATTCCCGAGGCCTTTGTGGCGCTGGGAGATCATGATCGCGAGATCTTCAGATCAAGGTCGCGCAACGACGATACCGCATTATGGATAGTGGCTGGATGGTAGAGTAGTTGGGAGATGGTATTTATCTTTCTCCTTTTATATACGGACAGCCTTGTAGAAGTACTACAGTATTT
>SGPM01000339.1:0-28999 GCA_004802725.1 Antrodiella citrinella
TTTATCGCCGATGCTCATGCCTCCCAAGCAGATGGGAGAGACGTGAACTCCAGCCGTAGGGGAAAGTTGACGGTAGCGGCCAAGCTTGGTCTTGGGAAGCGGAGCTAGCAGTGCGTTCATGATATATAGTGATAACGGTGGGATGAGTAGGGGAGGATCTGTGGATGCTGAGGTGTATCGAGTTGCTGACGTTACCCTCCACACAAGTACATGAGATATTTATACGAACGAACAGCTGGACCGCCGCGTACAACACAAGCCTGAGCGGTCCAGCCGCAGCATCGTGACGCGTGGTCCTTGGCCGGAAATTGTGAGGTACCAGCCGTCGAATAGTACGGGGAATACATACAGACGAGAGATACGCAACGAGCGCGGCAACGGCATGAACATGGTATAAAACACATACTCTTCCGCCAAGGGACCGGCGGCACCCATGTCCAGGAGTCGGACGAGCAGGATTGACGGCGTCTAAATCGGGAAAATGCAACTGGTTTGATCAGCTAGCGCTAAAGTCAAGTCGCACTCAAACAGTATCTGCCAAGACTCGAAGTATTTTGACTCTATCTCCCGACTCCGTCTTCAAATTCAAGCTTCAACTCCCTTTGACTTGAAGCACTCCATTCAATGGTCAGTATCTCTCATATGTGTCAGTCCGATCACACACGTTGTCGTTTCCGAATGCATTTTTCGTGACCGGCTGGCGGTCTGGCAAGCCAGTGGAATTCTCACAAGATGTTACGGTCTCAAAAGCCGCGATAGCCTTCGTTCACCGTTGTATAAGTACAAACGGCTATGAAAGGTCATCCAATTGGCGTCCTTCTCCCTTTCCGTACGTGCCGGATGGATTGCGTACTGTACTGCTGATGGCTGTGTTCCGCGCTAGGTGAAGACGGAACGTTCAAGTTCATGCCAGTTTCAACCGGATCCTGTCGACTCGGTCTATGTCTACCCTCGCCCGAAATGCCTATGTCGAAGCGTTTGCGCTCGCGGCAAACGGGTCTCCATCATGGGTCACTGATTTCCATCACGTCCTCCAAGGCATCTGCCCAAACATTCGGCTGTCGTACACTACACTCCTCCAGACGTTGGATATCGCGGCGCTGACAAAGCACGTCTCAGACGCCATACAGCTCTCCATCCATGAAGCAATCCACGCGAGCTGAAAGACTGTCCTCCTCCACCCACGCCTATTGGCAGATGCAATTGCATTCCGACTCGGAGTCGTCCATACCTACGCGTGTCGGTGCCTGAGCACCGTATAGCGATGACGCGAGTCTTGCTGTCTGAACATCGACTCTCCGCTGAGCCCGGACGTTGGGTTGAAGGACGAAGAGGGAGGATCCCGCCAGAGCTAAGGCTCTGTCGTTTCTGTCGTAGTTCTTTGGAGAGTGTGGAGCATGCTCTTTTCGAGTGCGAGATGCGAGTCATGACGCCGCAATCTTCCACCTTGCGCCGGACATTCCTTGACCGGGTGTGTACAGTCGATCCACAACTCGGGGTATTCCATGGTACATCGTTTGGCTTTCTAGAGCGTCTCGTTGCTACAGCAGCATGTACAGACCTTTTCGCTCAGTTCTGTTGCCAAATGCTTGCTGTTTACGACTCTACCCCCGTTTTCGTGCCCTCCCAGGCACTGCTTGATGGTGTTCCCCAGTAGTACGACTTGAGACTTCCTTCATATGCAGCTCTTAATGTCTGTTACTGGTCCAATTTGTGAATTTATCATGTCAATGACGATCATGTTTCATGAGGTCTTGTGGAGCCCCTGCGCCTTTCACTCTGCACCTGTGGAGTGACTGAACATTGCGCTACGGGAGATACTCGTTCGGAAGTGCAGTACACGCACCAGGCTCTGTGACGAACATGTTCGCCTGCACGCAGAAACTCTGGCGTTCCATCGTGGGACTTGGCCCGCAATTTACACACACACACACACTCTCTCTCTCTCCGATTTTTCGAACGGTCCTCGTCAATAATCCCTGTGTCAGTCATCCGAATTTTCTTATCGCTTCATCAAAGTCTCTATCAATCGAATACATTGCGTGCAATCATAAATTGTAAAGTGGAATGAATGTCTCCGAGAAAAGTAGGCGCAGTCGCCATTCAAGGAGGGGGGCAGAAGGTGATGGTATAATCCACTTTAAGACCAGCATCACAGGTCCAGAGGCCCCGCTGGTCGTCAAATGCGTAAGCATAGGCATCGGGGCAACCAGACTCTGTGAGCAGTCATGAGCGCCATCCATAACTAGACGCACGAGAAAATGCGGAAAACGCACTAAAGTAGTTGTAAGTTGCGGACCCGGTGGATGGGCAGGTTTCAAGGGTGTCGAACTGTCCGCTGCAGCATGCAGGGGAGTTCGCTAGAAAGCACCGTTCAGTACTACGACAAAGATGTGCTGTGGAGGTCACGCACCTGGATTGGGATCCAACAAGCAAGCATTTTTGCAGCCAACGGGGAAGCCCGTCGAGTCGAAGGGGCCTTTGAACTGTGCAGGACAGTTCGGACCAAGGTCTACAGCGCACTCGGGTGCACGACATCCTTTGCCATTGTCGATGCGCAGGGGGAGATTGAAGCCGTCCACAAGGGACACTGGAAGTCGTGTATCGGATAAGACGATGAGGACAATGCTGAAAGTCCTACTTACCGTCGTAGAAGTCCTTGTTACCGTCGCCCGAAAGAGTGAACTCAGCCAAAGTGGCCGGAGGGACGCCCGTTCCACCATTGGGGTCGCAGACCAAACCACCTTTGCATCCACCACTTACGCACTGAGTTGCGCCATCATTGGGGTCGTTGGCGTTGAAGTTGCAGTCACGACGGCCCTGTATAAATCATTAATATATCATCAGCTAAGCTCCCCATCAGTTTATGAAGAAAAGCGAAGACGAAGACGTATGGAGTCACAGGAGAATGGAGAACAGGGGAACGGAGATTTTTCGGCTGACATACCCAGATTCTACCGGCTTTCCAATTGTCGGGCGCGGAAAATGAGACAGAGGAGTATGGTTTAGCTTCCCAGCTGAAACAAAGTAAGCACATCTCTACGACCAACAAGCATGAGAATAAGTTACCCAGTGGTATAATCGGGCTTTGGATTTCCTAGCTGTGTGTAAATCTGATGAAGAGCGGTGAGTACACCAAGGCTCGTGATGTTCGGGTATAGAGTGATAACGAACAGCTGGCCTGTATAATGTAACGATGACCATCAGAGAGGAAGAGGTGAGGATGACCTATGCACTTACCATACAGTAAAAGGGCATGCATTGTACACGGTAATGGTCCGAGCGGAAGCAGTTGCTGCAGCAAGGGCAATAGGCACGAGTACACTGAGCTTCATCGCGTTTGGATTTGTTCTGAAATATTGAATGGAGAAATGAAGTGGTAGTTTGGAAGGATGTGGTTGGATCCCAGACTATCTACCAGGTATTTTGTAGGTGAATTAAGCGCATAGCGAAGAGGCTGACCAGACCCGTCAGTACAGCGCTGGAGAGCATGTACAGACTACACAATCCATTCTGTGAGGCAACGGACAGAATAATCATTGAGCATAAACTAGGAATCCTGCATTGAGAATCGCCGATGCGCACCTGACAGTATCATACTAGTGCATCAGTAAAACACAAAAAATCCTTGGACCTTCTTGACGCGCTTGAGCTCCCTTGAAATGTCTTGGTAGTCTGTATTAAGGGACGGCCTGCTTACTACCGTTCGTAGCAAGAGATCTCACGTAACTCTAGACTTAATAATGAACTCTCGTCAACACAAGCGTAGTAAGGAAACATAGTGACTAATAAGAGATAATATGAACTCAAGCTTGCCAATTGAGTACGAAAGTGCGCGATGCGCAACATCATATCATACAATTGTCGCGCCGGTCGAAGTTCTCATTCTGAAACAGGAATTAGGAGTCTTCCGTGATGCATACTACGATAATGGAACATAAGGCACAGGGGTTTTTACGGTTCACGCAGGAAGATAACTGCAAGCGTTTGCGTTGGTAAGTTCAAGTTGCCTACGACTCTGCGAGAGACAAATGCGACTCACCATGGAGAATTCTGATGCGATGACCCAACTACGTCAATCTATATGTCGCCGCTGATTCTGAATTTCAGCCCCCGGGCCCACGGCTGAACCATGCTTGTTTCCGCATGAGACTCCCATTTCTGGACGTCTGATTTTGTGCGCCGGGTCCTAGATCTGAAGAGTTTCGCAGCGAGACGAGGGAGTGGCGAGAATGGGTGTTATGGAACCTGGATTATAGTATGGATGCGCCCGGAGAGGTGATGAGTGTGGATTTGAACGGAAGGATCAATTGGAGTCGACGAGAGACTCGAGTAGCCTGACACGTTGGGGCCTCGGTAGCGACGGTAGGGCACTCGACAGCCTATACCGTGACATTGGGAGATGATGATGCACGGTAGCAACTGGGAAGACTCCTGAGAAAGGCTGACGGGAAGATTAAGAGGATGCCGCATATCATGTTATTCAACCCCAGAGGGATTGAGTATCTCGAAGGCATGATAGTCAGCTAGATCATTCACGTAGAATTGTTGGAAATGATCAAGGGATTCGTGCATCGTCAAATCTTCGGATATGAACTCTTCGCCAGGATAAACTCCAATAAGATGTGCAGCGCGAAAGATAGCGTCAACATGAACAACCGTCAGAACGGGTGTATGGTCCTCGTCCAAATCGGGTTCGACGATCCACATGCCTGTGGGGGAATTGGGCTCATCTGTAGTGCGGGAATACCAGTGAACCAAAGCGCATGGATAGACAACATTGGAGTGCTTGAACGAGAAGAACAGCTTGATACGTACGACATCAAGCCCGTCCATACCAGGCCCGTCACCTATGTTGATGAAGACACAGTCATAACGCGCTGGTCCGCCCCTCCAAGACGACGTTGCCCGTATGTATTCTCTGTGCATCCCACCAACACCACACGGATCGCTAGGAGCAAAAAACGTGGCCATGGCAGAGTGATAAACAGATGCGCGGGTGCTAGGAGAAAGATCGACGCGTCCCAAATGATGATTGGCCTGTTCATTGTGAGACTCGTTGTTGCGCGCAGAGTCCAGTTGCCGCTGCAGAAAACGCTGTACTAGGTTGGGGAAGTCTTCGCAGTCAAGCTCTTCTGCAAGACCTTCCAGCGTACGAGCGTGGCCGTACTCTAGAACATGATACCCAAAAACGAGTCAGCAAAGAAACTACAAGGAAGGTGATATGTCATCACTCACGAGGTGTCCGCGACATATCCACATACGCTTCAACTGTTGGACCTTCTATAGCGCCGTCTGCTGTCGGGTCTGCTGCGTCTGCCTCGTTCTGCTCATCGTCGTGTTCAAGACTTGAATTACTATGAGCCGGTGCATCAGTATTCTTAGCAGCTCCGTTCGAACTTGCTGTCAGTCCTGGCATGTGGTCAGACTCTTCACCCAGATCCGGCATGAGGATTTCCAAGAGGCCACTGTCATCGTCCGAGTGAGTCTCTGAATCTGAGTCACTACTAGCAGCTTCTTTAAATAGTACCAGAGTTGAGTCAGCAAAAAATAGACAAATTCGAATCCAAGTTGGAAGCTCACCGTTCGTAGCCATGCGAAGTTGTATGGCCTCCATCAAACAGTTTCCTTGAAGCATTCCTCGAGCAGTGAAGTCTGCACGAGCCGCCGTCAATTTGTCAAGGCGCTGATTGATAAGGAGCATCTGGCCGAGAGCTTTGTAGCGACTAGACTGCCTCCAAGGCTTCTTCACTGCGGTTATATGTCTAGACTCTGTGATAGATGAGCAGAGGCCATTTGGAGCTCCGAATTGATGGATCATGCGAACATAGTGCATGAGTGAATGTTGCCTGGGAAGTGAGAAGCCTTTTGGACAGACACCTTCGGTTTCGAAGACAACACGGTATTGGTGGTAACGTTTGAGGGCATCCTCCATCTGCGTGAGTGTCTCTCCATCATGAACGTTTCGGCGCGCCAGATAGCAGAACTCAAGAAATGCTCGCATCGCGCGAACCATGTCATCCGGGACGTGCCCGACAATCGCTGCGAGATAGACCTGTACACGCCTATCATATCAACTTTCAAGTCACTGATATGTGATGTCGTTAAGAACATGCCTTCATCAATGCCTTTGAATCGTCGCCTGTCCACTGTTTGAAGCCACGCCCCTCGGGGAAGCGACGAAGGCCCGTGAAGGGAGCGACAACAGCAATACTAAAATAAAGGAGAATCAAGTCACCGTCTCCAGTCAACATGATGGATGATGTCGCATACTACTTACCGATGATCTATATCGTCCAGAATGGCATTGGCTCGGCTGGCGGTATGCTTCAGTTTGATGTACGATGTGACCCATTCCACGAGATGATCCTTGAATGTTCCTTTCACCATTTGATGTAAGAGGTCGGGAGAAATGAGTTCGTGAATGTCGGCGCGAGGGAAATCGTTGGTGAATGGCTATCATCGGGCGTGTTCAAGATGATTCATCAGTTTTCCAGTTCTTATTGGACGATCAATCACGTACCACAACATCAGCAACAATACCCCAGGTTTCCCAGAGTTCGCCGAGTCCAAGGCGTGCCGTGAGTGCCTCGGTGTGCTCTGTGCAACGCAAGATTGCATTTGGATCCGAGTCTAGTTGACCTGCACGGGCGGTACACCTGCAAACATATGAGTGGGTGCGTGGCTTATGACATGTAAGATAGGTTCGCACTTCGGGCACCAGTTCTGCACTACACAAGCTAGCAATGTCTGCTCCGGATAATCACCAATATAAGGCCCAAGCCCTGTAATGATGTTACGGAAATGGCCATCTGGACATCGCATTGGTACCGGTGTTGTCATACCCGCTTTCAAAGAGTCCAAGATCTTAGCAATTGATGAGTGGAACAACTGGCGGCGATATTTGCGAAATTTTGCGTCGTTCGCGTATCGCTTTTTGCCTGAAAAGTATTAACTTGTGTATATAACGAAGTTCAAAAGCAACTTACTCTTTGGCACCGCTAGGAACCCGATCACGGCGACCGCGTTACGATGAGCTCGCCGAACGTGGTTATGAACATTCCCAATAGAGAGGTAGAGTGGCCAATAATCATGCTGACCAGTCGCAACGGAAACCGTTGTCTTGTCACTGCCGAGAATAACCGGCACAAATGTGGATCCATGTGTGGCCGGATCTTTGGCAATTTCATCCTGCAAAACATAAGTTGTGGTCATGATAGACTTGATACAGAGTGGGGACGTACAGCTTGCCTCCAAGCCCAGCTTCCCGACATGAAGTCCTTCCTGCGTGGCTGACCATTTGATGTGAACTCCTTGATAGGTGTGTAGTCGATGTCATCTTTGAAGTCAGGGTTCGCTAGCATGTTGCGGATCACCTCTTGTGGATCGCGGTACCATACTTCGTACTGTGCAGTCATCCAACGTGGAGGCTCTCCACGTACTGGTCGTTCACCGCCATACTCCATAGTGAACGATTTCCATGGTACATCCCCCAGCTCGATGTCATCAATCGTCTTACACATCTCCTTGTGGTCCTTGAACGGTCCGAAATCTCGGTGTTTGACCAGTGATGCTGTCCAAAGGTTGAGGAGCTCGTTGGTTCCCCCAGCAGGCATCTTCTTTCGCTTGTACAGGAGTTCTGCGGCTTCAAATGCAATACGATTCGGGAAAGGACTATAATCACCTTTCTTTCGCTCGGGAAAGGGCGGGGGACATGAGTCAAGTGGAATTGCCGACCCATCCTCTGCACAAATACGACCTAACAAAACATCAACACTTACTCTGCAGACAAGCGCAAATATCAGCTGCAAACTGACCATTTATTGTTGTGTGGCAAATTTTGGTTGGTGCAGGAGGATCAGCATCAGCTGGCGGCATGGCCGTTGGATGCTCATCGTTCTGAGGATGAGGGACCAATGGAGACTGAGGGGGGAGACTGGAACTGGGAGAGCACATCTCAACATCACCTGGGCTTGCAGGCAAGCCATCGGACAATGGACCATGTTCAGGAGAGGCTTCAGCAGGCGGTGTTGCAGACTCTTCGGAAACCATTAGTGAAGACACAACTGGCAATTCCGGCCGAGGTGAAGGAGAGCGGCCGGAGACAGGATGCTTCGTGCGACAATGATTAGTACGAGCAGATGGAGTTTTGAAGTGTCTCCAGCAATAGGGACACGGAAGATATGCATCACCGTAAAGTTCATGCAATGCATTCATCGTATTTTGAGAAAGTAAGGTGAAGTAAGGAGGGGGCTCGGAAGAGGAGTTACAGGAAGACGGCGACGCGGAGAGACTGCAGGTGAATTTTACTAAGTCCAAGACGCCCAAATGGCGTCTATTGCAATGCACACACATCGCGTTTTGTTACGTTCTAACCTGACACACTACCACGTCTCTGTTGCACATCATGTCACGCAGCACACGTTCCAGAACTGCTGCTGCTGCTGCGAATACTGCGCAAGCCAACATAGCCACAGGCGCACATCCTACTCAAGCATCAGATCCAGTGAAAAAGAAGACCACGTCACGAGCCAAAGCAACCACAGTGTTAAGCAACATACCATCAACAGAAGCCGGAAAAGATGACTCGCAATCCCAATCATCGGCGGTTCCAGACACTACGCGACGGACAGCACCAAAACGCGCGGCAGCGACAGCATCGAAACGCACGACAGCGACAGAGAAGAAACCGGCTCCGAGCTCCAAACCACGGTCTGGTTCGAAGAAGCCCAGTGATCAACGAATGGAGCAGGAGAAGGATGTTGATGAAGCAGAGGCGTTAGCAGCGAGGTTGCGAGAGAAGGACGACGAAATAGCTCAGCTGTTGAAGAAGCTTCGCGAGCGTGATGAGCAGCAGGACCAGGAAGACCGAGCTCCACGTCCACAAGAGACCACCACACATGCAGTGACGGTATGACATATCAGCATGTGTCTCCCACATGTACTGAAGTAACTGTTTTTGTTCTTTGTTCTAGACTTCTGTTGACGAGCCCACACCCACATCTGCAAAAGCCGATGAGCATCACGCTGAGACCCCTGCAAATGAGGACGACATGTGTGAGTAATACAAATATCTAGTCTTACCACTCATGTTGATGTGCTCACCTTTGCCCATAATATGGTATAGACTGCGACGGAAGCAGCAGTGATGCTGCTCGTGAAAGCTCGGAGTTACCAAGTGTCTATGGAGGAGATGATGACCAAGATGAAGGCCAAGGCAACCAGATGCAGGATGACGATGAAGCCGCAGACTATGGACAGGAAGAGACACCTTTGCCTGCGCATGTGCGTCGCCACGGGGTTCAATCGCGGTATGCCAATCATCCAGTCACCCCTGGACGCGTAGCACAATTGGTTCCTGCAATCTTCAACGAGGATGTGACAATGAGCAACGCAGATCACGAGGAAACACCGAGGGCAAACATGTCCGCATCTGCGCAACCCTACTCACTCGGTGACGATTTCACGGACAGTCCATTGCATGGCAAGGGCGTGGCTGTCGCACCTAGCACGTTCGAAACGGCTCGTCGGACTCGCCACGGCGATACAGAGACGAGGGGAAACTCGTATCAAGATGGAGCTGCAGATGATCACATCAGTACGGACAGCAATGCTGCGAAGAGGAAAAGAGGAGACGGTACCACGAGCCATGACCCACTTCAGGCCGAATCAAGTCAACACGGCGACCTAGACTCTCATCCTCCGAAGAAGATGTCAAAGTTGGAATATCGAAACAGGATGGCAGAGGAGAGTTCGAAAGAGGAGAATGCGGCTGGAAGGGGACGAGAGCAAGTATCGGAGCGCATACAGCCAGGTGCCAATGATGGCGGGAAGGAGGTTGCAGGCCAAGATGTGGTGAAGGGGGGGCTGGCAAAGGGATCTTCGGACCGTGCTCCCAGTGTTGCGAGGGGTTCTGGTATAAAGCAAGCTGAGGGGACGAAGGGGGGGAGACGGAAAGCAACTGCAGAGGACGGGGAGAAGATGAAAATCGGTCCACTTGACGCCCACTCTCAATCCGAACATGGCGCCAACGAGTCTCGGTCAGCTGACACGTGAGTCATTGGTGCTTGTCATTGTATATGTTCTGAACATTCTGAACCCCGCCACCTCTCTTGCAGTCGTACAAAGTCAAGATCTATTAGCGAGGTGGGGTCATCATCCCGCTCTGGCTCGTCCAACGCTGCCACTTCTTCTAACTCCCAATCCAAGGAGTCCAAGTCCAAGACAACAGCAAAACCTGTAATCAAACTTGACGACGACGACGACGACGACGACGAAGACGTCAATATACTTAGCCACGACGAAGGTGGAGTCGAGCGTGAGCATGCAATCTCAAGTCCGATAAAGCCCGTAGCCAAGGGTACAACACATCGATCAACCAAAGATGTGAGTACTTACTTCATTCAACGTCTGCTTGTCCTCATATCACTGCCAGAATCTTGTCAAGATTGTAGAGAACAGCAGTTTGGAGCAGTCCAGCAAGGGTAAGCGTAAAGGTAAACAAGTTCTGGATAAAGCCAAAAACCGCACAGTCGTCAAAGAGGAGCCTCGCTCCGACACCGATGTGCCCGCTGAGCGCGTCTCAACCAAGGCCAAACAGAAAAAAGCCGGAGCATTAAGCGTAAACAAAGCTCTTCCGCAGGACGTGGCTGACGACCGTGTCTGGAAGTCTAACTTTGTCCCCCTGTTCCATTCGTTTATCGGGACACTCCCCAACGGCCTCGACATCAGTGATACGTTCCTGGTGCGAACGATGCAGCTTGTCTTCGATCACGTATATAACCCTCTCAATGTGTCGCACAAGATTGACACAAACACTGCAATATTCAAAGTGGTACGTATTTTGTACTTTTTGCCATCTGATACTCAACTTTGTGATAGTACAATGCCCGCCTGGCCGAGTACCGTAATGGGTTTGGTCAACATGCTATGAAGGAAGTCAATGCCCTCTTCAATACATTGGGTCTCAACCATGAGCAACGAGTCGACAAGGCATCTTGGATGCTGACCGACAATCGATATCTTTACGAAACCGTTGAAGGAGATCGTAAATCGGTGCGTAAATGTTCTTGGCGTTATTCGAGTCGTATCTGACACGTCCTATATGCTGTTCTTGATAACCAGAAACCGTATCGTTCCCCGCTCATCATCAAGACCCTATCACATTACTACAGCCTCATCCAGACGGCTCAAGGACCGCTTCCCGAGTCCTTGGAGCAGGAGATCGAGAGTAGAATTGGGACCAACTTGCTGGACAAGATCAGCAGCTCCACGGACCTCATGAAACCATTCGGCGCAATTGCAGTGGCAGCAGCTGGCGTAAGTCTATTCGCTATTACGGATCTGGTATCACTGACAACTTCTGGTCAGGTTGAGCGTGCATTTTTACTCTGGTCGCAAGACAAGATAGACTCCGAGACCGGAAAGCCTAAGAAGATCCTCAATCCCGCAACTAACACATTAAGCAGTGTCACTACTGATTTCTCGAATCTAAACTACGGCACCAATGTCAAACAACATTACTGTTGGCTGGTTTGCAGATTGAAGCCGGAGTCTTTCGACGAAATCAAAGCGAAAGTTACACCTCATGTCAAGACCACACGGCGAGGCGTCCAGACTATCAAGGTGGAAGAAGAAGACACTGACGCGGTCAATCTATTTGCCAACGCCGACTTCAACGAGATGGAGGATGACTAGCAGTCCAGTGGCCATGCCGCCGCGCTGACATCGCAGGTGTGCGTTGAGGTAAGCTTTCGATCTTCTATTCTGCCGTCGTACGGAACAACTCAACAGGACGATTACTCCATGCTTATAGTTGTGCTGCTATTGCTGTAATCGTAACCACCATCGCTTGTTCCCTGAGTTCTCCTCCCTTTTTAAGTCATTTATAATGCTGTCTTTCATTGCCACCTTAATTCACGCTTAACCTCCCTTCTGCACCCTTATTAGTACCCTTATTAGCTCGTCGCTCTACCTGAAATCCCTTGGTCCCGCATTATTTAGACTTGCCGGCCCGTCTTGACCTTCCTTACTACTTCCTTAGACTTTCTTAGACTTTCTTAGACCGCCTTCTGCTTCTTGCTACTCGTAGTTGATCGTGATAATGTCATTTTTCGGTACACTTGCTACGTGCTTATGATCATTTATTTCGCCTTATTTCGCATTGAGAGCTTTGTGACCTTTCATTGACAGCTCCTTGCTAAGACCTTGAGCCTATTCCACTCGTCGTTTCAGATGATAACAAGGAACCACAAGAAAACGAGACGGATTATTAAGAAGAAATCTCCTTAATAGTGCACTAATAAGAGACGATGTTTGTTCCTTGGTAGTCTCTTGATAGCGTTTGTCTACCTTATCAAGCCGCTTCAAGGCGCGTCAAGGCGCTCTAAGCAGAATCTGTGTTTTACTGATGTGGTAGCAATAGACACATCGCACATGCGGCTTTGAAGGTTTCAGAACTTGAACTTGATCGTCGGCGCCTGCCTCGGATCGAAGTCGTGTATTTCGCATTTCACGCTGTTGCTTACGATAGTCTGCATTACTGCTCAGCTTGCAGTTGAAGATCCTGGTGAGGTTGTGCTGGCAGGATTTCCCGAGGCCCAATTTCGCCCATATTGTCAATGGTTCGTTGCATCAAGAGATCGTTCCGTTATATTGCAAACATAGTTATGAGTACTGTCTTCATTGTTGAGTCCAGTAAGAAAGAGCGTTATTCGAGTTGCTAGTAGTAAGGCTTACTAAGTAGTGGCTCAGGCTGGCAGACAACAGGCTGTCTCGGCCGAATCCGAACCAGGTTCCCTTTTATGGATTGTATTTTCCTTTTCGGGGGCTTGCGCCACAACCCAGTAGGGACCGGGCCACCTTCACACAGCGTCCATGAGGACATACTCGGTGAGCATTATTGCTGTTCATTCCTGCGATGTCCTTCATTCCTGCTGCGGCCTGTCAATTTGCTACCGAAGCCAGCCCGCGGAATGTCAGTCTCCTTGACAACCCGGACAACCTTGCCTGATGGAGGGACTTACAGCAACCTACTTCATTCGGCCTGCGGAGGAACAGGAAATGTCACATCTTTGATTTGGGCTTCGTACGCAGTGGATGGGCAATGTCCCAGGTGCGAGAACTTCGAAATACTCACGGAGAAGTGGCCTTCTCCTGTATGGCATTCTCTCAACAGGTCTTTCCCACTGCGTACGACTGCGATCTTACTGCTGGATCATATTCTGCTATGACCATTTATTCCGGTAGTATGCCTCTTAGTCCTGTTTTTCTATCGATGCAGGCGGTGCGGTTTTCCGCTCATCCATAAGAACAAGCTGAAAATTTACTCTATGCTCCTCACCTTTCATCCTTTCTTTCCCTTTTACTTCGCTCAAACCTTCCTATCAATACACCACGATCAATCACAACATAATGTTCACTCCCTTCGGTTGTATATTTTTGCTTTTTGCTTTAGCTGCTACCCTGGCCGGTGCAGGTGAAAGAACACATCTTTCCGCGCGCATGCAAATTACTAACCACTGGCATCAACATCTGCAGCTCCTTCTCGCCTTTTCGCTCGTCAGACTGGTGACCTGCAGTGCAACATTGCTCGTGTCAAGATCGTCGGCAGCATCCTTCAGGCTGCGCAGACTGCCCGCAACTTGACTCAAGAGCTCTCCTGGTAGGTCAAATGCATTTCATTGACTCGGATGTCCGCATATTTTATACTCGACGCTGAGTATCTTATTGAACATCTAGTGGTTGTGGAAATTCCTCTTCACTCATAGCTAACGTGACTTCCGGGATCATCACGGCTGAGGACGCCGTTGCAGAGATCGTTGGGGCCATCTTCACTGGTCAAGCTGCTCCCGCCTCCGCTCGTACCCAAGTCGGAGATGGTCTCACTCTCGCCCTCGAGTCCGCTGGTAATATCACTTCGTAAGGAGTCTTCAATTCGCCATGATTCAAGGCTTCTTCTTGACAGTGTCTCTATGATAGCACCGACCCCGCTGTTACTAGCAACCTTGCTACGCTGACGTCCCAGTTGATCGCTGCTGGGCAAGCTGGCGATGACGTCTTGCAGGATTGCAACTGAGCTTGATGTTTTATGCAGCGGAAGTGTAGGGCATTTCAACTTGGGTTGCTCTAGTCACTATAGCTAGACGTTGTATTCACCCGTCCAATCCTTCAATGAAGCAGACATAGATTGTCAACGCATATTGCTGACGCTTCAACCGCAATAGAAGATTGAGACATGCCGGAGTCCGAACATCATGCATCAGACGAAGCATAGTTTTGAGAAGTCGTAAACAGGTCGTTACATTTCGTCACGAAAATTGAAAGGAAAAATCAAGTACGATATGGAAGCAATCGCCATGGAAGGGGTAAATGGTAAATCCAAAGCAGCGGACAACATGGGAAAAGTGCAAATAACAAGCTATAGATCGATGGTGACATGAGCATACAAAACAAGAATTCCGGCACAAAGTACAAAGTCTTACTCCGAGCCGACTATCCGGTGGATTTGTCCTTGTCGAAGAACGCAACGAGCTGCCCGACAGGCACCTTGGGCTTGCCAGCCATCGCTTTCGGAGGAAGGGGACTAGCGCTGGCCAGGGCTTCCTTAGTCTGTTTCCTAATTTGCAGCGGGTCCACGAACTTGCCAGGGGTTGTAGGACTCTCGTCAAGGAAGCCTAGACCGAACCGGTCGGTCGAGCGCGAACGCAGACGGGAATTGAGTGGGTTGGTCGGCGTCGGCGCGTGGATATTCTGTGCAGAAGCTGGGCCAGTGTACATGGACTGTGGTCGAGGTCGCTTGGGAGGAGGAGCCGAGGAATCAGATGCATAGGTATCGTCGTCATTCCTGAACTTGTTGGGAATATTGAGGCCCGCTATACGGGCGGATGCTTTACCGATGGTTTCCTCGTTGGCTCCAGAGTAGCTGTCGGAGTCAGATTCTGGTTCGTCAAATGTCGCGGTTAACGGCGACAAGGAAATGGGTCCGCCGAAATCTCGAGATTGATTGCGAGAGTGAGAGCGTTCACGAGCATGTTTCGGCGCCGTAATGGGCCCACCCAGGGCAACCGTGTACCGCTTTCGTGGAGTGGGGCTGACGCTTTCAGTCCTATACAACGGACGACTGGGAGGAGGAGGGAGAGAAGGAGGACTCGAAGGCTCCGAAGGCAGCGACGACGGAAGACCGGCCATGGACGAGCCTGAAGGATGCATGTCTGCGCCTTGCGAAGGTAACCCAGAGATGCTTGGGCGAGAAAGAGCAGCCGAGCTCAATGAAGCTGGAGGGGAGCTGGTAGGTGAGAACGGTCCCTGCTGGAGGATCGACGAGTCCGGCGGGGTGGCATAGTCACCTGTGGGGTATGGTAATCGCGTACGGGACGGCGGAGGGGGAGTTGTGACAACCGGTGGACTGGCAGCGTCTTTGGTAATGGGCGTTGTGCGGGGGGATGAGTTGGATATGGAGCGCACTGCAATAGAGTTGGTGGACGGTGCCCTGCCCACGGCAGGTCCGCTGCGCGACGGTCCAGAAGAAAGGTTTCCGGGAGAGACCAACAGTTTTGCCATCTCCCTGCCTAGCTCACCGATGCGGCCTGAGACCTCCCCAAGTTCTTCACGTAGTTCCTGCAGCGCCGCAGCTGAATTTGGGTCACTATTCTGTTGAGACTCATCAGGCCGTTTCTCGTGGTCCTTCTCGCTTTCCTTCTCAACCAGCCACCGTTCCACATCGTCCATGCGTTCCTCCAAGGCACGAACATGGCTGACAGTCCATCGCTCCAGCTTCTCAAACCGACCTGCAATGGTCAAGAGGGTCCCAGGCATGTCCAGCGTACCCTGCGCGTTGAATTGCGCGTACATCGGAGGAGCCTGGCGAGACGGCGACGCGCTTCCTCCTTCGCTGGGCTGAATACGCAGCGGAGACGCGGCGAGACTAGGAGGCATGCTGTATGAAGTGCTTTGCCTCATGGGACTTGGAGACGGTGAAGACATCTGCCGTGGCCGAGGAGCAGAAGGAGCTCCGAGTTGAAGAAAGGCAGGATCGTCGAACTTGGTATCTGGTGAAGCGGGCCATTCCCTGCTCCTCTGCTTCTCCTGTCTCTTGACTTGTTTCTTCATCTCTTTCTCTTTCTCCTTTTTCTCTTTCTCTATCTCTTTCTCGCGCGTCTTTGTCTCCTGGACCACCTGTTGGGCAGGAGTGAGAGGTTCTTTAGTCGGTGTGAGCTTGTTCTTCGCGGCATTCCACCAGCTCGCCTTTTGCGAATTGGAAGGTGAAGGTGGCGTAGACGGTGCGGCCTGCGATAGCGGGCGTGGAGGCGGTAGAGAGGGGTTCATGTCAGCATCCAGCATCGCCAGGACGCGTTCTTCGAGTCTCCTTGTCTCCGCCTCTCTGCTCATGATACGTTCAGCCTCTCTGCGACTCTTCTCGCGTTCTCTTTCGGCCTCTGCCTCCAGTTCTTCGTCCGTGGGCAAGTAGTTCACGGAGCGCTGACTCATGTTGCTCATGAGAGAGTTCATCCGCTGTGCGATGTTGGCGGCGAACTGGGCAACCGATGGCGAAGGAGACGTCGGACGATCTCCCCATTGCTCCGAATCGTTCGTATGAGAGGAGCCGTCTTCGCTGATTTCTCCAGTGTCGGGGTCGATAGTTGTACCGTTCCTGAGGGGGGAGGGCGGTCTACGATGCGTGTTGACGGGTTCAGGCTGTGAAATATAAGCTTATCGCGTCGCTACGACTGAGATAATACGACACTGACCAGGTTGAGCGGGGAGGGCGGCGGCGGCAACGATGGCGAAGTCATTCTCCTCTGCTTGGGGATCGGGGACGAGCCTGGAGGTGCGAGATTGGCAGGAGAGACAGACATTTTGGCCCTGTGTGATGGCGACGCCATGATCCTCGACGAACGCGAGGCTCACGCCGTCGTGAAAGGCGGGTTGGTCGACGTTGGGAACGACGAGCGCGTTAATGGACAGACGCCCGTTTCAGCCGAAGAATGAACAAACCGCAGCGGGCGGCTTCTTCTTGACCAGCGACCACGACCATCACACACGACGTCCACGACAATTTTCGCGACGACGGCGGTAGCCACGATGAGCACGACAACCGCGGCTTTGGAGCCTGTCTTCACGTTCCTCTCTTATTCTTATGCTACCCTGGAGACGTCCTTCTACAAGATACCTGGCTCTCATGTTATTGCTCGCTATGTCAGGTCATCTCATCAAAATGATCCTGGACGCACCGTTCTGGAGATCATGCTCTTTATCTTCGCTGTGAGGACACTGCTGCAGTCTCGTACTCGTGCAGATCATTCGGGCAAACACTTCATCAAGTTTGACGAGAAGGTGAGCTAGCTACGTCAGTGTCTCGTGTGGCTGTTCACGATCCTTCATGGATAGGAAATCAACGACCTCGTCGAAGAATGGTCTCCCGAGCCATTGGCTGCTGATCTCACCCCTCATGAGCAAGCCGAGCTGGCGGCGGTCCCCGTTATTTCTGGTCCGACTGGTCCGAAACCCAAGCTCATTACAGGGAAGACCGTCCTCAACCTCGCAAGTTACAACTTCACCGGTCTTGCTGGCAATGAGACAATCAACGAGAAAGCAGTCGAGGTGTTACGGAAATATGGTCTTGGAAGCTGCGGTCCTCCTGGTTTCTACGGCACGCAAGGTGAGTTAAGAATCGCTGCCTTAGTGGATCATTGCTGAATCATGGTACGTGCTAGATGTTCACATCCAACTTGAGAAGGATATCGCAGATTTCCTCGGAACAGAGTCAGCAATCCTCTACGCGCAGGCATTCTCTACCATTCCCTCCGTCATCTCTGCTTTCTCCAAACGTGGTGATATCATCGTAGCCGACCGAGGAGTTAACTTCGCTATCCAGAAGGGTCTTCAAATCTCTCGCAGCACAATCCGTTGGTACGATCACAACGATCTCCATAGTCTCGAACAAGTACTTGAGAGTGTGGAACGGGAGAGACGCAAGAAGAACCTTCCCCTCACCCGCAGGTTCATTATCACGGAAGGTATCTTCGATCATGACGGTTTGATTTCAGACTTGCCTAAACTGGTGAGTAGCACCGTGTGTGACCGTAAATTGACGTTCTCACAATGTCTCAGGTCGAGCTCAAGAACAAGTACAAGTATCGTCTGGTCCTGGACGAGAGCATTTCATTTGGTAGTGTCGGTAGGACAGGACGCGGCTTGACCGAGCTCTTCAACGTTCCGGTATGCAAAGACGAAGCTGTCATGCAGTGTCAGTTCTGACCGCCTTCTATAGGCCACTCAAGTCGATATGCTCGTCGGATCTGTCGCTACTGGTCTTGCTTCTGGAGGAGGTTTCTGCGCAGGGACGTGTCATGTTGTCAACCATCAGGTGTGTTTTACGCGTCGCTCGTTATCATGCTGTACTCATTCGGTGTAGCGTATCAACGGTACATCTTTCGTGTTCTCTGCTGCCATGCCCGCGATGCTCGCTGTTGCAGGATCTGAGGGTATCAACATTCTTCGCAACACGCCCTCTATCTTGACTACTCTGCATGAGAACGTTCGTGCCATCCGAGCTATCCTGGACAAGGTTGATGCCATTACTATTCCTTCCCACCCTGCGTCTGCGACCATTCACCTCCATGCGCGCATTCCCTCACCTACCCACCTGTCACCAAACGCCCCACCGTCACCTTCACTTTCGTCCAGTGGCAAGCTTTCTAACCCACTTTCCGTCATTCCTCGTGACCCACCTTACTATGACTACGACTTGGAGGAGAAGCTTCTGCAGGATGTCGTGGATGAGTGTTTGGCCCAAGGCGTCATGGTCACCAGGTCGAAGACACTGCGAAAGCAGGAGCTTGCTGAGGTCAGGCCTAGTATTCGTTTGGCCGTGACAGCTGCTCTGAGCAGGAAGGACTGTGAAAAGGCTGCTAACGTCATCAAGGCGGCGTGCACGAAGATAATTGGAAAAAGGAGATAATGCAAGTATTGCGCTTTAGATCAGAATTTATGATATATCTACATGGGATTGTGCTCTAATCCATACCCTAATGGCTACTCCCTCTCGCTCAATGTCTGCCTCCAACGAATCCACTCAACTTCTCGTACGTATTCCTGCTAATGCTTGATCGTGCAGACCTCGCGGTAGCGTAACCTCCCGTCCTTCAACTCCAACGTACCCTTCGACAAGTCGGGTGGGGGCGCGATTTTGAATAGAAGCTCCCTCTGTCGTCGGAGATCTTCCACGAGTCTCGTTGTGTCGTAGCAAAAAATGAGGACCTGCCACATCTTCTTGTCCGCGATGCCCAGCGCGACCATGTTTTGGTACACACCCCACATGTGCTCCCTCATGGCGTGCAGCGTTTTGGGTGGAACAACGTAAACGAGGTGGATTGCGTGTCGGAGAGTGTGGATGTGTAGGAAGGGGGTATATGGGTCACTGGGTATGGGGTCGTTGTCTCGGAGATCAGGAATGGGTAGGACAGGTATAAGGTTGAACGCAAATTGCCTCCAGTCGTATGTATATAGGTATTGCATGACGACGGGGAACTGTTGGACTCGAGGCACGCGAAGAGGGATGACAGGGAGCTTCACAGACGTTTGTGTCTTTTCTGAGGTGTCCCCTTCGATGACTGAGAATGTCGGGTCTGAATCCGGGATGGGAGGAAGTCGCGAGCAATGTGCTGCGAAAATGACAGAGTGAACTGGGTAGATGTGGACATCCCGCCGGAAGCCAAACTTCAAAGAAACGCGTTGGGCAGGGCCGTGCGGGTATCGTTGTGCGGATGGGTATACTGCGAGGTAGTGGGTAGGCACAGTGGCGACGCCAAAATCTTCCATGACAACCTCCACTTCTTTGGGGATGATTGCTTGTGGTGGATCAGCATACATCGGGCACTGTGTCACTTGTCCGCACATCCTAAGGAAAAGTGTCAGTCCAAATTACAGTCAAGCGCGCGAGACAGATACTCACATAGGATCCCCAGCTCCCAAAGCCTTCCGAATGGAATCCAGAGGTAAACCATCCAGATCTGGCATAAGCTTGTACACGTCTTTGACCTGGACCTCAGGTACAACTGGTCTGAGTATCCTCGGAGGCGCCTTTGAAACGCGCTCAACGAGTGGCCGACGACGCGTCTGTTCGACCCAAGTAGGCCTCTTCATCGGCATACGCGCTCTCCTTTTCGCCGCAAGGAGGAGATATCGCGATACAGCCAAGATCCTGGACGCATGGGCCAAACCCAGGGCCGAATGTCTGTGGGGCTTGGCAGCAAGTCGCGGATTCTTGAACATGGCAGTGCACTGGTATGCGGGGGAGGGCAGACGCATAGTGTCCGCACTGTTGCGTTTCGAACGCGAAGGTATAGAAACTGGGGGTGAAAGCGTCCTCTGCAAGTAGCTAAGACGACCAAAGGAGAGGCGTGCATTGCTGCGTCGCGTTTCGCGTCGATTGGTGTGACCCGTTACGAGGAAATGTCGATTGGCTGTATGCCTTTCTGGGAAGCCGCAAACATGGACCCACAGCGACAATCATCAAGCCAGACATGGCGTCCAATGGGCAATTGTCTCTCTGACTCCCTTGTCCTCCGCTAACGTTTGCCGAGCAAAAGATGATTAGCATCTGGGATTTTAGCGAGAGGGCTCAAGATCCATTGTCGTTAGAACTCACCATGTAATGCTGAACGATTCCTTGTGAATCTTTGAAGGGCTTGAACAGGATTGTTTCCGCACGACCCCGAACCAGCTCCGAGTACGTTTGTCTGGTGAATGCACATTTTCGGAGTCAATGCAGGGCCTCAAGCTTCAACGTGAAGGTTGAAGACAACGAGAGCCGACTTTTAGAAAATCATGTGCACGTGATCGTATTTAAGCGCATGTGTGCAGTGATCAGCGCCTGTTTTCTCAGGCTCTTCCTGCTTTTCTTGAAATTCTTTCGCGGATCCGAATCTCACTTATACGTCACAAAACGCCAAGTATGTAACAAAGATATACCACTAATAACGCGCATGTCTGATGAACAGCTGTTCAGTATGGAAGCCGGACCATCTAGGCCAAGGAGGACCAAGCAAAAAGGTGTAAAAGGCACCCCCAAAGTCAAGAAGGGATCAGAGAACAAGGATATCGAGAATTTGAAACAGGCTGTAGAACAATATGTGAGTGTCCACCGCGTCTTCCGTCACTCAACGCTCATGGTTGACCTAGTCTGCGTTTCGATAACAGGATGCTCCTCCCGATGTCAAATTATTCACCGATCTACCCATGTCGCATCTCACGAAACGAGGTCTGAAGAAGGCTGCTTTCGTCGACATGACCGAAATTCAAGCACATAGTCTTCCGGTATCCTTGAAAGGCAAAGACGTACTAGGTGCAGCCCGTACAGGCAGCGGCAAGACACTCGCTTTCCTGATCCCGGTGCTGGAGATTCTGTACAGGCAGAAGTGGGGACCTCAGGACGGTCTGGGAGCGTTGATTATCTCTCCTACTCGTGAACTGGTACGTCGTACCTATATAACATCATTTCTTGTGCTCATTTTTGATACAGGCAGTGCAAATTTTCGAGGTATTGCGTTCAATCGGTGGATATCATTCCTTCTCCGCAGGTCTTGTGATAGGTGGAAAGAACCTGAAAGACGAGCGCGATCGTCTTTCCCGAATGAATATCCTTGTCGCTACACCAGGACGCCTCCTGCAACATATGGACCAGACGATTGGCTTTGAATGCGACAATCTTCAGATGCTGGGTAAGCTACTTGCAGCCCCGATGTTCTTATTTTAACACATCCTTTCTAGTCTTGGATGAGGCCGACCGAATCCTGGATATGGGCTTCCACCGCACGCTTACCGCACTCCTCTCCCACCTTCCCAAATCCCGCCAGACTCTCCTCTTCTCAGCCACCCAAACGAAGTCTGTTGTCGACTTAGCTAGGCTCAGTTTGACAGACCCTGTGTCTATCGGAGTCAATGAAGCTGAGGCGGAAGGTTCGATGCCGACGACCCTAGAGCAACATTACGTCGTATGCACACTCGACAAGAAGCTCGACATCCTCTGGAGTTTCATCAAAAGTCACCTGCAGAACAAGACTCTCGTATTCATGTCAAGCTGCAAACAAGTGCGCTTCGCTTTCGAGACGTTCTGTAAGATGCATCCCGGTATACCGCTCTTGCAGCTACACGGGAAGCAGAAGCAGATGACTCGCCTGGACACGTTCAAGCGTTTCACGACGATGAAGCATGCCGTCCTCTTCGCCACCGATATCGCTGCTCGCGGATTGGACTTCCCCGCTGTGGACTGGGTGTTCCAGATGGATGCCCCCGAGGATGCAGACACGTACATACATCGTGTTGGGCGTACGGCGCGGTATGAGAGGGCCGGGAAGGCGTTACTGGTGTTACTGCCTAGCGAAGAAGAGGGGATGAAACAGGCCCTGGTCAAGAAGCACATTGACGTGCAGAAAATCAAGATCAAGACGAGCAAGACACAAAGCATTGAGAACCAGCTGCAGAACTTGGCGTTTCAGGATCCTGAGATCAAGTATCTGGGTCAGCGGGTGGGTGTGCATACTGGGGTTGGTTTTGTGATTTCTGACTTCACTTTCTGTAGGCGTTCGTCTCGTATCTTCGCTCAGTCCATCTCCACAAGGACAAAGCTGTCTTCAAGCTCGAAGAACTTCCCGTTGAGCGCTTTGCGGAGTCACTTGGTCTTCCCGGTGCACCCAAGATCAAGTTCCTCAGCAAGGAGATCGCGAAGAAGAAGAAGAACGCGTCACATCTCGTCGCTGCCACCTTGCCTGAAGCTGCGCCAGAAAAGCCAGCTCCTGCTAGCTCAGAGCCCGAAGAGGAGGATTCTGATCTGGATGCCGCTGATGAAGAGTCGTCTGAGGATGGTTCTGGAGATGAGAACGATGATACAAAGGCTACTGTACCTTCAGCTCAGGTATGCATCTTCTCCGATGTACTGTCGTGGCTACAAGCTCACTAGTTACCCCAGCCGGTCAAAGTTCGCACCAAATACGACCGTATGTTCGAACGGAAGAACCAGAACATTCTCTCGGAGCACTACAACAAGCTCATCTTCCGCGACTCCGACTCCGACTCCGAAGACGAGTTCATCACCCTCAAACGCGCTGACCACGAACTTCCCGAGGACGACGCACACGACGACGAGTACAACTCGAAACGGCAAGCCAGGATGGCGATGTCGAAGAAGGCGTTGGCAAAGGGTGGGCCGAGGGGTACGAGACTGATATTCGACGACGACGGGCGGGCGCATGAGCCCTATGAGCTGAAGACGAAGGAGGAGGTATTTGGAGGTGCGGATAAGGTGTCGGAAGCGAGGAAGCAGCATGCGGAGGAGGAGAGGGCGAAGTTGAGGGATGTGGATGTGCTGGATAAGGCGCAGGCGAAGGATAAGAAACAGGAGAAGAAGAGGAAACGGAAGGATAGGGAGCGCGAGGTACGTCACCGCCTCTATTGTAATGCTCAATACTCACTCAACTCTTACAGGGTGACGGTGATGGAGGTGCCGTTGCGATGCTTGACCCTCTTGATGAGGACGATGGCTATGTCTCGCCTGACTTCGAGCTTCCTTCTGAATCAGAGGACGAGCAGCCGCCTCCAACAAAACGCATCAAGAGCTCTGGAGGCAGCAAGGAGACGTCAGGGGTCGCGTTACAGGATTACGAGCAGATGGCGCTGAAGATGCTTCGTGGTAGTTGAGTATGTTTGGACAGATGCAGTTGAGTGCAATACAGTTATTCAAGTTCCCGTGCAAAGTATTACATTGCGATAAATGTGGTGCTTTTTCGTTGCTCGCTATCAGATTACAAGAATACTCACAATATTAGAGCGTATGGAGTCATCTCTACTGGCCTTCAAATCATGAATCCCAGCTGTGCTGAAAGTAAAGCTGACCACTCCGTCCGTATCCGAAATCTGAGTACCAGCACCTCCCGACGCCACCACACTTGCACCCTCAATCGTCTCTTCCGTCGACCCATCCGTCACGCTGAACTGCGCAGCATGGCCCACTAGTGCAGTGGCAAGGCCGGCCAGTTTCAGGACATGGGCTTTGCTGAATGCATCAAATGCCCAGAGAACCTGGTCCCCCAGCTGCACTTCCTGTTGGCAGCCGCCGACAGGCGTGAACTGGAAGTTCAGGAGGATACCCCAGAATTGGGTCACGTTCTGTGTTGAGTCGCCGATGGACGTGATGAAGAAATCGTCGAATTGAGGGTCGAAGGTCCTGTGAAGTGAGTACATCAGCGTATGTTTCCCAAACTGTGCGTTATTTATGAGTTACTGACCCGTCAAAAGTGAACTTCGCCAGATAACTTGCACTGTCTAGTGCGCTTGTACAAGTTGGACCTGGGCGCGGGTTTTCATCATTGTTGGTCCCATCGCAATGATGATTGCCACCAGAGACGGTGGTGACGTTGTGACCTCGAGTGAAGATGAGACCCTCGAAGATGGTATCCGTCGCACCCTCGACACGAAGGTTGACGAATGTGCCAAGGTTGGCGGTTATCGCGACAGGTGAACCAAGGACAGTGAGGATCAGTGATGTCAACGCCAGGAATGGGAAGATGGGGAAGCCGGATTGCATCGTGAGAATGCTGTTGGTGGACTTGAGAACACTAAGCACGTCGTCCTAGGGACCAAGTCGGTGAGCCCAGGTTTTATACCAGGTCGAGTGCTAGATTGACAGGATGTTCAGGTTCCGCGACTTATGCAGTCGGTGCCACTATAGGTACGCGAGTAGGGCAATGCAGGTCCTATAGACTCCAGTGTCCTCTCACGGATGTTCTTCACACTCATACATTCCCTGGGACCCGGTTACATGAGAATAAGCAATGTTTCCGGTGCTCTCAGGTACAGATAGCAGTCGGAACCTATCACTTGCATGTAGCTGTTCGTGTTGGATTTTAACGTAGACAAGGACATGATGTTGCAGATGCTTGAAGCTTGAGTGCAGAAACTTGACGGATGGTCGCGAAGAGTACAGTAGTCATGGCATTGGCCTCAGACGGTCTAGGCCGGCCCGGACAAGTATACCGGTGATATTTTCTCCATTTCGTTCCTCCTAAACTCTCTGTCCCCGTTCCATCCTTCCTCACCTCGCTTTCCGACATCTCTGATTTATATACGGGCATATACCTCTGTGTTCAACTGATTGAATTCGCGCCTTGAATCGCTGGTAAATCTCTTACATACCCCAAATCATAGATCCGCGTCACTTACGGACCCAATTAACCCAATACCTCGCAGCGCATCATGTCAAGCTCTAGTGATGCTCGGAAGATTGTAATCATCGGAGGGGGGATCATAGGATGTACAACCGCTTATTACCTTACCGAGCACCCGGAGTTCGACCCCTCAAACACTACCATCACCATTGTAGAGGCCTCTGCTAACGGCGCTGCGCGGGGCGCATCTGGCAAGGCAGGAGGACTGATTGCGAAATGGGCGTACCCAAAACCACTGGTCAACCTTTCGTATCCTGAACACGTACGGCTCGCTGAGAAACACAACGGAGTGGAGCGATGGGGATGGAGATTTATTGGTTGCGGCAACTGGGAAGGACGAGGGGAGTACTACGAGGGTGGTAAGGAAGAGTCGAGCCTTAGCAGCAAGCGGAAGAGTCTGGAAAAGACTGTTGGACTGGGAGCAGATTGGAAGAGACGCACACGAAAGGACATAGGACTTCCTGATGACCTGACTTGGGTGCGGGAGGAGCTCACGGACTCGTACTCATCGATGGCACCGCAGGACCATACGGCTCAGGTCCAGCCCTACCTCTTCACCACCAGCATGCTTCAGCTGGCGCAAGAGAAGGGTGTTCAGTATGTTACTGGGAAGGTGACCAATATCAATATTGAACAGCAATCGGTCACAGGCGTCACCTACACCGACCCAGTATCGACCAAGTCGACGACGATTTCAGCGACGCATATCATCCTCGCTGCAGGTCCTTGGTCGACCACGCTCATTCCTTCCCTCCCGATCAATGCCACGCGCGCACACAGTATTGTCGTCCGCGCCGATCCGTCGGTCACCATATCCCCCTACGTACTCTTCACCGAGGTCACTTTCCCCAGCGAGAGCCCCTTCGGCTCTCAGTCCCCCAGTCCAGAAATCTATGTACGGCCGAAAAATGAAGTCTATTGTTGTGGAACTGGCGACAACGTACCTCTGCCCGAAACAGTAGACGAGGTAGGGGTGGACGAGGCGATATGCGATACCCTATGGCAATACGTCGCTGGATTTTCAAATGAGCTGCGGGGCGCGAAGATAGAGACGAAACAGGCTTGCTATCTACCCACTGTTAGCGCGGGTGGAGATCCTATTGTCGGAGAAGCCACCAGCATCGCGAAAGGACTCATCATTGCTACCGGCCACACATGCTGGGTGAGTGATTCAAGGGACCATGTCTCCTGAAATCTTATCCTCTCGTCATTCTAGGGCATCTCTAACGCGCCAGGCACTGCTAAAGCTATTTCGGAACTTATACTGGACGGCAAAATCCAATGCGCTGACTTAGACAGTCTATCCCCGGAGCGACTACTGTAGGAATGGAAACAGAAGTCGACGATCTATATGAAATGCAATACTTGGAATCATGTCACGTACTCTCATCAAGTATGTCGGACAGAACACGAAGCTGAGTACCGAGTACACTGCCGCGACCGCTGCTGACGGGATGATTACTGTCAAGAGTTCTTCAGAGACGTGCTCCTGCGACCGCATTGCTGAGCAATACCGTCAAAACCATATTCAAGTCGAATACGGATGCACCCACAATGGTCCATCCTTGAAGTTTCAAGTTATATCCTACATTTTTCATGATCCGACAATGCAATGGAATGAACATGACCGTTGACACATGCATATGTCAACGTCGATCAACTTCTAACTTCTTGGACATGTGAAAGAATGTCCGACGGCGAGAAGTTGTATTGCATGGACCACGGCGGCAGTGCTTGTCTCCGACTCAAGCGCCGTAATGACAAAGTCAAAAGGCACCGCGAGTGCTTCACCACTCTTTTACCTCGTGTTGACAGACACCCTCTCGCAGCACACGACAACAGTCGCAGTCAAGTGCCGGTAGATACTGGTACGTGTTCAGTCAACAATTGTGTGATGAAATCCAAGTACTCACTGCTGTCTTAGGGAGGCGCTTTTCCGCAGTATGACACAAGTAGCGTCGATGCCACAACTTGACTTCAACCACGCCTTGGCTGTAGAACTCTGGGACGCTATCTTCGACTTCATCCCGGAGGACCCTCGATCATCTCGCGTATCGCGCACACTGTACTCTCTGGCGCTGACTTCACGTCTCTTCTGTCAACTCGCACGACCTCGCCTCTTCCGATCTGTCGTCGTCAGTGGTGCACCGGATGCTGTAGGCTTCGAGCTCTTCTTACAACTCCTGACAATCTCACCGTGCGTCGGGAGCTGTATCCGCTCCTTGGCTCTCCAATGGGACAAGCCTAGTCAGCCTCTGCACACCATGCGCCATCTGCGGCACCTCGACGTCGGCCTCCTGTCGCAAATTTTGGTCAAATTACCTAACCTTCGACACCTATCTTTCGCGGACTTCAACTTCTCAAACCTTAACATTCTTTCCAATCCTTCCGGTTCCGAAATGAAACCCATTCAGACCCTCGACCTCGAGAGCTTGAGCATCGCGGGTGCTTGTGCCGTGCCTGGCAAAGCCAGCGATTACCTCCACGTGCTTTCCCTCTTTGGTACAATCGGGAAGCTCGTCATCACAGAGTTACCAGAGGTGACATGCACGTGTGCTCTTAAAGACGCTATTGCAGCACAGGCGGTTCGGCGTGCTTCGAGGAGTACACCTGAGTACTTTGAGCGGATGTTCAGACATCATCCGCCCCGGTCTAGGTTGGCAGTTGGGGAGCTCGACCTCCGGGAGTTGAGGTATTGGCCGATGCCGCTGCTGTTCGTTTTGAAGACGTTGCAGCACACGTCAACCGTGCGGAGTCTCACATCGCTCGCCGTATCGTTCCGAGGCACCAGGGAAGCCGTCGCATGTGGAGAGCTGTTACGACTTTGTGGGGCTGGTCTTCGCCATTGTAAGATAGAGATGGTTCATGGCATGTTCCAACGTGAGTTCTTGACTCTGTCATACTGTTCAGGTCACTGATGAATGAATATAAATAGCGCACGCTCTGGAATCAGACGTCCTTTCTCTGTCTTCCTGCACATCCCTGGAGACGCTGTGCTTGACCACAGAACAGACGCCCCCGAGCAAGAGTCCAGGACTCACCGTCTCACCCATGTTCGTCGATATCCTCGCGCACGTCCCCACTGCAAATCTAGAGCACCTCGTCTTGGCGTTACGCCCGTGCTCGGGGTCTCGTGAAGAAACGGGGGACCAATGGTCGAAGTTGCGCGACTTCCTTCGCCGATGTGTCTCTCTACAGACTTTGGCGTTCGTCGTGGAATCGGAAGACCGGAATGTGAAGGACGTGGTCTGTATGGAAATGGCGGAGTGGCATGAGCGTAGAATTGTTATCTTCAATACAGGTTTATGAGGCTTTCCTCTGTATCGTGACTACTCCGACTTGGCCATAGGCACTGGATTGAGATCAAGTGAACGCGTTCAGCTCATCACGGTCACTATCCATCCCGTGGTTTACTAGCAGCAATCTCACCCTCTTCTGTCTCCGAACACTTTTGAACCTGTGATGCGTCATGTTTCTGCAACCAACACACGTTTGCCTGTTCGGATAAACATCATGATCGCCACACTGCCTTATGGTCACAGGGAACGGCTCAGCTACACATTCAGGGAGGACTACATGTGTCTCATCCTCTGTGACATGAGGTCTTTTCCACATGATTCAGTGAAGTGGTAGTGCATGACTTCGCCTTATGACTTGTACTTGCTATCAGGTGCGTACTGGTCAATTCTAACGTGGCAGATCCTTGCATTCTCAATCATTATTGTCTTCTATCTTCAGGTCCTGTGTCAGGTATCACACAGCGAACTCCAGAGAAC
>SGPM01000034.1:0-127887 GCA_004802725.1 Antrodiella citrinella
TCTTGTCGCAAAGTAGGATTCTAATAGACATGTGTTTTGATACAAATTTGATAGATTGTGATTGTTATGTCATAACAATTTTTTCTTATCGCGTGTACAGACAGATTTGAAACGAGTTCGACCTGTAGTGTCACACCCCATCACGCTCGGCCTAGTCCATGAGATCACACATCATGCATCAATAGTCTATTCTAACTCTGGTGTGCAACACCTCTATGTCAGTCGAGCCGCGCTCGACATCCACTGTCTCTACTCTTCCTGTCTCTACAAACCGCGACACACATCCATGTACTCCTCCTTCAGATCACTCCCTAGCTGACCCACGCACACCAAATCACTCTGCTGCATCGGGACTCGGAACCAATGTCAGCGCAGGCATCCATAACAGCCCCGCATCTTTGGCTGCATTCTCTACTCCCCGGCGCCGACGCACTCCGCAAGCATCGTGCCCTTGTCCGCGTCCGCGATCTTCAGTTTCAAGTGGCACTGAGTCTGATTCCGGATCTGTACGTGCACCGACTCTGACTCCGCAGGCGAGACGTCCACAGATCTCCGAGCCACCATGGCCTCGTCTTGGAGGGAGAGTTGCTACGAAAAAACACATCAGCACAACTGAGGAGATTTTCGGATATAAGCCCAGACCATGGCAGGTGAAAGCCGCTACGAAAATCCTCGAAGGACACGATACTTTCGTGATCGCAGGCACTGGTGCAGGCAAATCCCTGGTATTTGCTATGCTCAGTATAGCAGCTGCATTGGTGGGGAGTCGTGGTGTCGTCTTTATAGTATGCCCGCTCAAACCTCTGCAGCTGGATCAGGTACGTGGATTTGCATCATGGTAGCTGATCAAGGAACTCACGTGCATAGTATAGGTCCGACGACTCAATGAAACTTCAGCGGCGGCAGATACTGGTAGGATCTCGCCTTTGAGAGTTAATGCCCTAGCTGTAAATGAAGACAATAATGGCAATTCAGTTTTTGATGCTATCGAGAAAGGCGAAACTCGCCTGGTGTATGCTGCTCCCGAGAGCCTTCTCTGCAACCCTCGCTTCCAGCAAATGTACTGCAGCGAAGATTTTCGTCGGCACACTATAAGCTTCATCATCGACGAACTGGATAGCTGCAGTAGATTCCTTCACTAATATTTCGGCTGCTTTTGCTGTAACAACGCTGTTGAGTTTCGCTCTCGCACCCCCTACAGGGACAGAGTCGGATCACGCATCAAGTATACACTCCGGCCCAAAGGTGTTGCCCTCAATGTACCGCAAACTGGAGCCACCCTCGGATGAGCAAAAGAAATCGACAAAGAAGTCGTTTGCGGAGCGCCAGCCTCATTCACGAATATAGTCGGTGACAGACCGAATGTCCTTCTTGGACGAAGAGGAGGGAGCTGGAGGATCGACGTCCATATTTGAATGCGTACGGTGCAGAGGAGAACATATATTACAGTAACTATTAACGCGACGCGACGCGTCAACGCGTTAGCGCTATGTGACTCACGTGTGACCCGTTGAAGATTGATGTGACGAGGTCAACCACACCGTTCTTATCTCGGTAACAACCCGGAGTAATAAATTTTCTATCAAAACACAAGTCTACTAGAATCCTACTTTGCGACAAGCCCCTCTCACGTTCCTGAGGGGCTTGATCTGAGCCCATCGCGGTAGCTACAATGTACGGACAGCGGCGTTCGAATTTCTCTCTGCCGTCTGCTGCCGCGCCGCTTTGCCGTCGTCCCAATTTGGGGTTAGGATATCACTCGTGAGAATCATGTACAAGATCGAGGGATCTGACACCTCTTGGTCGCGATAACGGTATGTCGGGCACCCGGCTTCGAAGACATTCGGTGCAGCGTGGTATAAGATGAAGGAGAGAAGTACTAATCTGGGTGTACGATATCCTCCCCCAACACCTTTTCTTCCCTTCATACACTCAAGATGCCTGCGTCTAAATCCGTCAAGCTCAACACTGGGGCTGAGATCCCCACTTTCGGTCTCGGTATGTGGACGCATTTTTCGGAGTGATGTGCGCGTCGACTGACTGACTGACTGACTGATGTGCGTTTGTAGGAACATGGAAGTCCGGACCCAACGAAGTGAGCAAAGCCGTCGAGATCGCGTTGCAGAACGGATACCGTCACATCGACACCGCGACCGCCTACGGTGGGTCTGAGATTTGCAATTTGTCATTTCAGCGTATTGAATATACCTATGTATCACAGGTAACGAAGCCGAGGTTGGTGCGGGTCTCAAAGCCTCTGGTGTCCCACGAGAGGAGATCTTCCTGGTCACCAAGCTTGACAACGGCGATCACAAGAACGTCCCTGAGGCTCTCGAGTACTCCCTCAAGACGTTGGATACGCCGTACATCGACCTTTGTACGTCCAACTCTGATGCATTGTCGTGTTTGGTTTCGTTTCTTATACTGTACATGTCGCAGGGTTGATGCACTGGCCCGCACCCAGAAAGGACGGCAAAGCGGACAAGTCACACAATTGGATCGACACCTGGAAATCCATGGAAGCAGTGTTCAAGGCGCATCCCGAAAAAGTCAAGGCCATCGGCGTTTCCAACGTCTCCGTTGACTATCTTGAGCCATTGTTGAAGGAGGCGACTGTCATCCCCGCCGTCAACCAGATTGAGCTGCACCCGTGAGTTGCGATCTCACATTTCATTTTTTTTGTTCGTCGTTCTGATAGGCTTTTACAGGTCTTGCTTCCAGGAGGAGCTCGTGAACTTCTGCCGGTCAAAGGGCATCGTCGTGACCGCCTACTCCCCTCTCGGATCTGACGCATCGCCTCTTCTCACCAACCCCGTCGTTGAGGGCATCGCGAAGAAGTACAACGTCGCGCCCGCCAACATCCTGCTGTCCGTCCAGGCCAACCGTCCCGGTGTCACAGGTACGCAGCATTGCGCTCTTTCGTGATCATCTCAACTAACCTCGCGTGTACAGTATTGGGCAAATCCGTCACCCCTTCTCGCATCATCGCCAACAACAACATCATTGACCTCACAGAGGAGGACATCAAGGAGCTCAGTGAGATCGAGAAAACGAGCCCCATGCGTGTGTGCAAGCCTTGGTGGACCGGCTGGGGAGACCTCGGTTTCGCTGACCTGAAGGGCACGTCCCCTTAGATACTCCTACCCACGGGTAGTATCGCTCATCATTTATGTGGGATGTAACAGGGAAAAGCCGTTTATGAAGTTATGTATCCTCATGCACTCATGCACGTAGACTATGTACCACCGATTTCAATCAAAGACATCAGGATGGGAAATGGCGGAAAGCTCCACGCGGGCTCATTGTCTTTGCAATAGGCAAAAACATTATTCCCCATCGACTAGTTTGAACAATCGACCTCACCATAATCACCGTCTCGACGTGACATACGAGTCACGTGGCGCGCTCTATTACTGCGACGAATGCGACTTTTTTCTCCGATCTCCGATGTTAACAATTCATTAGGTCGTGACAGTGAGAGGGTGGAAAATCATTTGCGAACACATACATCGTACAATGTTATCACAGCTTTACAGTATGTACAGGTACTGTTGGGATACATCTGGCTCACGTCGACCACGCTGTGTCCGAGTCAAAGAATATGGCGGGCCACGTCGGACTTAATCAGTCCATGCATGATGCATTACAAGCTTGCAAACAATTTCGCAGTCGCTTCTGGCTTCCACCAATGCCACTGTAACATTAACAGCTATAATGAGAGAGGTGGTATATCGACAAATACAGACGCTCACCATATGGTTCGCTCCTTCAAAATTATGCCATCTGAATCGCCTTCCCCTGCCGCCCTCAGCCTCGCGCTTCAAAATCATCTTCTTGAGCGCGTACATGCCGTATACCGTTTCGGACAGACTGCGCCACGCCACGACACACTCCACCGTGACCTTCGGAAAATAAGCTTCCGCAAACTCTGCGTCGTATACGAATCTCTCCGTACATGCCTTGTAGATCTCCCTGTTCAGCAAGAGAATCGGCAAGGCAGACCGTCGCAACGTCTCCAGCTCCGTGGCCGAAGCGAAGTCTCCAGCGTTGACCTCCTCGGGGACAGGTTCCCACGTGAGGGACTGGCAAAGCTCGCGCTGGGGGGGCAAGTCGTCGAGTTTGGTCGCTAGGAAGGCTTTGCGGGTGAGAGGCCCGTCGTTGTTGTGATGACCAACCAAACCAGGGAGAAAGAGGAGCGCCAGGCGTTCAGGCGGGAAATCAGGATCGCGAGTTGGGTTGTACAGTTCGTCTTGAGGTGGCATGGTAAGTCCAAGAGGGTGCGGCGCAGCATCTAGACAGAACGAGTTCAGAACAGATNAAGAGAACCAGAGTCTATGATCTCCGAAGGCACACATACCATAAAGAATATGGGAGCGAAGGTATTTCTCGAGCACTTCTCGAGTACGCTGAGGAAAGAGGTCTGCGTATGCAAAGAATCCGACCCCCATCCCGTTTCCACCGGACCAGAAAACTAGGCTGACTCCTCCAGTGCGCTTTCCATCCCCGTTCTCTTTCGGGGGAATCGGTTTCTCGTGCTCTATNAACCATTCGAGAAACCGTGCATATTCTAAGACCAGGTCTTTAAGNAAATGTTCCTGATCCTCTTTGGAGGTGCTTCGTAACAACGTCAACTCATCCGCTGTGTATGGAGTGGATTCGCCGTTGTCCCGTGAATCCAGCAGGATCAAGCGAAGGTTGTTCTGCGCGGCGTATGGAATCATCGGTCCATATATACCTGCATAAACCNTATGAATTAGCGCAAGTTNTTGCATACAACCAAGCCTCTCACTCACCGCTATTGAAGTAGATGCCATGAGAGAGCACTAGGGTAGTGTANTCGGTGGACCCCNGTGGNGCACCGCTGTCTCGATAATGCAGGACAGTGCCCAGAGAATCGACCGGGGCTAAAGGCATGGCGACACAAGAGCGATTTGTTGAANGCTCGAGNCNAGCTGAGGCTTCCAAGTCGCTGCTTCGCGCCACAGATCAATTCAGGACGGTGCCGCGTGCTTCTCATAAGGTTCAGTAGAATCAAGAGTGCAGTGGCGAGTGGTCTNTTATCTCTCTTCTCCTGTCCGGACATAGAATTCAATCCTAGAGTCTTTCAGACGGGGTTCAGTGGTGCAGTTCGGTTGTGGGGAGATGCCAAGAANTAACATAACACCCCACTCAGCAACATGATAGACGCCTAGGAGGACCAACGGTAAAAAGATTATACATCCCTCTNATTATGACCACCGCAGGACTCGAACCTGCAACCTTTTGGTGCCGTCGGCGATCGAAGCCAAACGCGCTACCATTGCGCCAGGTAGCCATATNAGAANNNTGTACNTTTTATATCTCGNCNTTCTACCATNTACCTACANGCCTGACCTCGAGTGCTGCAGCAACTTCAAGACAACGGNCTTCCTAAGTTCCGTCCCACATGTCTGTGCTGCTAGAGACTTCTCTAGGTGATCTTGTCATCGACCTAGAGGTNGATGCATGTCCAGAGACATGCAGGAATTTCCTTAAATTATGCAAAGTGTACTACTACAACCTGAACGCATTCTTCAATGGTAAGTCGCGTCCACACCCAAGTCCTCACGAATCCACACTCACAGTGTCTNAATATGCAGTCTCGAAGGACTTCCTAGCGCAAATCGGTGACCCATCCGCAACAGGAACTGGAGGCGAGTCAATCTGGTCTCTGATAAGCTCGCAGCAGGGCAAACAAGCACAACGCTACTTCAGNCCGGAATTCGTACCCCGTCTGAAGCACAGGGTAAAGGGCACGGTGTCCATGGCGGTGGCACCCGCTTTGGAAGATGGGACGAAAGGTGGATGTGGCAGTCAGTTCTTCATCACCCTCGGAGACAATATCGACTACCTGGACGGGAAACATGCTGTGTTTGGACACGTCGTTGAGGGGGACGACACGCTCGACAAATTGAATGATGTATTCACGGACCAGGAGGGGCGGCCGCTGAAGGATGTAAGGATACGGCATGTGGAGATTCTCGGTACGTCCATTCCCAGTCTGCTTCACGTCCTAGTATTGAAGTGAGATGGCGCAGACGACCCATTCGATGATCCTGAAGGTCTCGTCATCCCCGACTTGGTACCGACAAAACCACCTGATACATCAACTCGGATTGCCGAAGACGAGGATCCACTTGCTACACTACCTGAGGAGGAAGCCGAGGCAGAACGTCGTAAACAAGCAGCGCGTGCATCTGCCCTGACGCTAGAGATGGTTGGGGACCTACCGTTCGCAAACGTTAGGCCTCCAGAGAACGTACTGTTCGTCTGCAAATTGAATCCTGTGACCAGGGACGAAGATCTGGAACTGATATTCTCGCGCTTTGGGACGATTATGAGCTGCCAAGTGATACGAGACAAGCGGACGGGTGATTCGTTGCAGTACGCATTCATAGAGTTCGATAAGAGGGAGGACGCGGAACAGGTGTGTACGATAATCATTGCGGTTAGGGCATTTTAGCTCACCTGGTCGATAGGCATACTTCAAGATGCAGAATGTTCTGGTGGATGATCGTCGGATATGGGTTGACTTGTATGTTGTGACTCATTCAATCTGTAGGGAGCACGCTGACACTTTCACAGCTCCCAGTCAGTTGCGCGTCTCAACACTGGCGGTTGGTCCAACGATGTCAAAATGGGACCGCGTAGAGGTCAAGGCAAGGGCAAAAGCAGTGGCTTTGGTGGACGTGACGACCTGGAAGAAACACGGCGCTACCGGGAAGGTTCAAATCAGAGGCAGGGCTACGGTATGGTGTTCGACGTTCCGGACGAACGTCCCCACAAGCGGCGGCGCAGTCGTTCACGGAGCAAGAGCCCTCGTCGTGAGCCCGGAGACCGGAGAAAGCGTTCCCGGTCTCCGAAGCGGCGGGATGACGACGATGAACGCCATGAACCCAGAGACAGACAGAGGGAAAGAGATAGACACGGATATGACCGGCGACGATAGGTCCGTCAGTCGTCTGCCTTTTCATCTGTTGACATCAGTTGTCTGAGCCACAATACGTGACCTTTTGTTCGTGAAGCGATGCTTCTCTCGCGTGCTTGCTCGTTCCAATCAGGAGTGCTGGCATATTTCCTTGTGTGAATGGTCGGCTACACATCTCCAGGGTAATGCCAACATGTGCTCTTGTTCTGTTGCTTGCACGCCCCCACATGCTGAAGAGGCCGTGTTCGGAAGAGGTGCCACTTAGCGCCCATGTTGTTTGAGGATGGCTCTGACTTGCTCTGACTCTGAGGCGATCTCGGGCGCATCCTACTGTTCGTACAATGCCATACTTGACCATCCGTTTCCTGTGTTTCATGTTCTCTTCGAAGCTGATGTCTGTTCTGCTGTTCTGCTGCACGTATGGTTGTCCGGCTGCAGGTTTCTATCTGGTCCGCTGGAGGCTGCCATGCCCAAACTTGTCTGCTGGTGGCGTCATAGCACCAACTTCCGAATACTTGACCTGCGGGGCTGCGGCGAGACATAAAAGCAACGCAGCGATGCTTGACCTCCTTCATCTCATACCTTTTCCTTCATCCTAAGATACCCTTTAGCATGTCAACAACATCCACTCTTTTCGATTTCGACGACGCAGACATCGTGCTGCGTTCTTGCTCTCCCGATGCCGTGGAGTTCCGCGTACACACTTGCATCCTCGCAGCCGCGTCTCCGTTCTTCAGACAAATGTTCACCCTGCCCCAAGCACCGCGGGAGGAGGATGACGAGGAGCCCCCAAACCCACTCATCGACGTCTCAGAACCAGCACACATAGTGGGCACGCTGTTGCAGTTCGTATACCCCATAGTCGACCCATGGATAGAGACGCTGGACGAGCTCACCGACGTCCTGGGCGCTGCAGTCAAGTACGACATGATAGTGGCGACGGATACCCTTCGCAGGCTCCTCGTCGCACCGCGATTCGTGATGCTGTGGCCAACGCGCGTGTACGCCATCGCGTGTCGCTACGATCTCGAAGAGGAAGCCAAGGTCGCGTCGCGGTACACCCTGTCCGTGAACGTCCTGGACTGTCCGCTATCCGAGGACCTCAAGTACATCACCGCATACGCATACCACCGCCTACTGGACCTCCACCGCACGCGCTCTAAAGCCGCACAGGAGCTGCTGCAGTCTCCGCCGCCAGAGAACGTGAAGTGCATGCTGTGCAATGGCACGCACTATGGCGTCTTGCTCGCGCCCCAGTGGTGGCAACATTTCCAGACGATGGCGACGGAGGAGCTTAGCATACGGCCTACGACGGACGTCATCTTTTCTATGCCGTTCTTGGCTCGGGTGGCGACGGCGGGATGCGACCGGTGTGCGGGAAGCATATTGAACTCGCATGCGTTCTTGGAGGAGTTGAGGAAGAAAATTGACAATTTACCTGCCACCATTTGATTATACCCCCTGCCGTCATTATACGCTCTTTTTTCTGTCGGGATTTTCTCCACGATCTCACGATTTACGACCTCTGACGTCTTGACGCTATTTCTGGTTTGGATCTTCTTGCATATCATCATCATCCGTTATAGTAGGATATCATACCCCCACTCCCATATCGCTATGCCACATTCCCTCCTTTTGCCTCGTTTGCAACTGGACAACTCGTATTCTATTCCCTGCTTATTGACATTGTCTTTGACATTGTAGTTTAGACTGTACATACTGTATATTCCGTTGCTTGACGCGATGTATGACCATTCACGTTCTCGGACATTGTACGATACGCCCGCAAGTCTCTGAATGAATTCCTTGCGCTGTCGTTTATGATTTCTATTCCAGTAAGATCTCTTTTCAAGACTTTTGCACATGGAGCGCTGTGTGTGCCCTGGGATGGATATCGAAGCTTAGTAGATGATCCGACCGTCTCTTCCGTCTCCGTCCCTTCCAACTTCGCTCGCTCTCTTCGACCACAACCACCACTCCTACAATCCCAGAAATGTCTACACCACAGCTTGCAACGTTCAAGGCACCAGAGATCCTCAATGAACCCATGGTTAGTCCACTAATCATGATCAGCCCAGCGGCTACTGCAACATAGCACTCATAAGCAGTCCGAATTTTATGCCCTTTAGAGATCTTATGCTCCTGGGTCTGCTGAGCGAAAATCCCTTCAAGATGCGATCATTCAGATGGAGACAGACCTCCCGTTCGAGGTTCCTTGCATCGTGAACGGCAAAGAGGTGCGTTTCGGCGGCGTCTAGATCTTCCGCCACCAGCCACAAGAAACACACGAATCTTACCGAGAACTCTCCTACAGGTCAGGACAGGCAAGCTTGCGAAACAACCTATACCATGGGACCACGCAAACCACCTGTGTACGTACCACGAAGCGGACCCTGCTACCGTCGCCAGCGCCATCGATGGCGCGCTCGCTGCCAAAGCGGAGTGGGAGAGTATGCCGTGGAACGATAGGGCTGCTATCTTTTTGAAGGCAGCAGATTTGGTCAGCGGGAAGTACAGGAACAAGCTATTGGCTGCGACTATCCTCGGTCAGGGAAAGAATGCGTGGCAAGCGGAGATCGATGCTGCTGCTGAGGTGCGTAACATAGTATTTTGTCGTGATACGCGAGGAAGGAGCTGACTGTTGTGCGTTGGTTATATACAGCTCACCGACTTCTTGCGCTTTGGAGTGAAGTTCGTAGAGGATTTGTATGCGGTACAACCTGCCAGGAACACTGCAGGAAGCTGGAAGTACGCATTTCCTTCTTTCATCCTGTCGCTTGTCATGCCAACTCTGTGTCAAGCCGCGTGGAATACCGCGCTCTTGAAGGTTTCGTTCTTGCAGTGTCACCCTTCAACTTCACGGCTATCGGCGGCAACCTTCCTGGAGCACCCGCACTAGTTGGCAATGTCGTCGTCTGGAAACCCTCACCAGCGGCCACGTACTCCAACTACATTGTGTACAAGATCTTCGAAGAGGCCGGCGTACCCCCCGGCGTCATCCAGTTTGTACCTGGACCTCCCGCCGAAGTAGTTGGACAGGCGATCGCCCACCCCGCTTTTGCAGCCCTCCACTTCACGGGAAGTACGTTCATTTTCAAGAAGCTGTGGAAGGACATTGCCTCGAACCTGGACAACTACAAAGGATACCCCAGAATTGTTGGAGAGACTGGTGAGTGTTTACGCCGGATTCATTGAACAGAGTACTGAGATAGTGTTCCAGGTGGCAAGAACTTCCATATCGTGCATCCATCTGCTGAGGTCAAGAACGCTGTGCTGCAAACTGTTCGTGGTGCGTTCGAGTATCAAGGTAAGTCTGCGCTGCAATTTCAGTTTCTGCCACGAGAGACTTGTCTCACAGCTGCTCAACAGGCCAGAAGTGCTCTGCTCTCTCCCGACTTTATGTGCCTGCGTCGCTGTGGAACAATGGCTTCAAGGAGCAGCTTCTGACCGAGACCGCTAAGCTCAAGGTAGGATCATACAAGGACTTCACGACGTTCATCGGTCCAGTCATGTAAGCTCCTTCTCGCCCCGTCTCTGGAGCTACCCCTTATGTGGTTTATATTTCAGTGGACGACCTGCGTACGACAAGATCATTGATTACATTGGAAAAGCTAAGGCAGCCGGCTCGGAGGTCCTCATCGGAGGCACAGGTGAACATCGACTAATCATTATCGACTGATCTCATTTCTGACTGGGTTTCAGGCGACGACTCCAAGGGATACTTCGTCCAACCAACAGTGATTTTAACGAAAGACCCGAAGTCCGTGACCATGGTGGATGAGATTTTCGGCCCCGTCCTTACCGTACGTCTCCTAGCATTCGAGCGCATCTAGGAGCCTGATTGACAACCATTCGCTTTCTAGGTTTTCGTCTACGAGGACAGCAACTGGGACCAGACGCTCGATCTGATCGATTCCTCCACTCAATACGGATTGACTGGTTCAATGTACGCCTCTCTCGCACATCTGCTTCAGCTCCTACTCATACTGCTATCCATCACAGCTTCTCCACCGACCGCAAAGCCCTGATCCAGGCGACCAACCGTCTGCGCAACGCCGCTGGCAACGTCTACTACAACGAAAAATGCACAGGCGCCGTGGTGGGCCAACAGCCCTTCGGCGGAGCTCGTGGAAGCGGCACGAACGACAAGGCGGGGAGCATATCGATTTTCTACAGGTTTGTGTCGGCGAGGAGCATCAAAGAGAACTTTATTGGGCTGGAGGATGCTCTGTACCCTTCGAACCTCGAGTGAACGGTGCAGTGTGCAGTGGTGAGGTGAAAAGAAGGAAAGAAAGTATATCGAATTTGCTGTATCCATATGTTGTTTGAATGGTAGCCCAATGATATTGTGAAGTGCAAACTCCCAAGTAGTCAAGATGGCGGAGCGGAAGCACCTCCCTCGGCGCTCCGGCCGCGTACACGCCTTTCTCTCGAACTCTTATGGTCGCTATCCGAGCATACGCACAAATACGATTTTCGAGACCTTTATCTCCATTACGCACCCATAATTCCAGATTCTATTCCGATGCACCAAGTTCTAAACCTAGCGACCACCGAGCGAGTTCCAAGCTCTTCGCGGACGCCGCGCAGGAGGAGGAGTCTGCCGAGGACCTCAACGCAGCAGCCAACCGTGCCAACCGACTAGCACAGCTCGAGACTCGACATGAGAACTGGACAGGCGACGAGTCGATCCAAGATGCTGTATTGCGCATGCTGGTGGACAAGTACAAACCCTTGCGAGGCGGGACGATCAGGACGGCGGAGGAGAAGATGAAGCAGGCTCCTCCGAAGGTCACTGCTCACAGCACTGCGCCCTCAGTCGATTTTTCATCTATTAGTATGGAGGGTGACCCTCCACTAAGGACGCTCCCTTGGAATCCACAAACCCGACCTCAGGACATGGCGAACGTCCCACTTCTGCCTTCGATCGAAGGACACCAGCCGTGGCATACGACGTTCCGCGTCCCGTCACATGCGACATCCAGTATCAAATACGGCCACATACCACCGCGGTCTTCTCGTCAGCCTACGCCGCTCTTGGCGATGGACGAGAAGACGTTGAGGAAAGAGCGGGAGACTCGGAAACGGACGGAGGCTGCTGGGAGGTTATCAGGCGCGAAGGAGGCGGTTTTGGACTATAAGTTGGGATTGACAGGGAGCAGTGCTAGTGCGGCGGTACGGAGGAGGCCTAACCCTGTTACGATGAAAGGGTGGGCTAGTTTGGTCGAGGATCGGATTGAGGTGAGTATGTTTGTGGTGCTGACAACGGCTTCGAGGTGAATGCTGATGGGCTAACTTGGGTGGATAGAAGGCCAGAAAGGCGGGCCAGTTTAAGACGTTGAAAGGGAGAGGACAGCCCCTGGTGCACATGACGGATGAGAAGAACCCGTTTATTGCACGTGAAGAGTTCCTGATGAACCGTATNGTTCAGAGGAACGGAGCTGCGCCCCCCTGGGTTGAGATACAAGGAGGTAAATGCTGGTCTGATGCACTCGTGGACACACATTCCTCTGACCTTNAATCTGTGCACCGGCAGAACTCGAATCTACCGCCAACGTGTTCCNTGAAGTCGTGAAGCAGTCATGGACGCGTCGGGCGATCCGCATGCTCACCATTACTCAACCCGCTGCCCTCCTTCCCAAGCTGACTCTGGCCGANGTCACTGCGCTCCGGGACGCAGAGTGGGANGCNCGAGAGCGCGCGTACCACGACACAGCGATCGAGGACCTGAACTCGCTCGTGCGCAAATACAACGGCCTCGCCCCGTACGCCGTCCGACGGCCCTACTACGTGCGCACCGCTGAGTTGGAGAAGGCGTACCGCGATAGTGGAGACGAGATCCTGCGTGGAATCGCAGAGCGTATCAATGCACCCACTGGTGTCTCTGCTTTGGGCAGCACCATGTCGGGCTTCNACGATGCTGACGGAGAAGGTNGACAAGGTTCTNGTGGNTCTGATAGTCCGATAGAGGACACTCATGGATGGATCCCGTTGCGTCTGCGCGACTGGCTCCGCCGCTGGACATNGAGCCTGACAGGCAGGACACGGTCAGATTCAAGAGTGTAGGCCAGCCCTGAGCCCGTTGCTTTGTTATAAGGTAACTGTAGCTATGTCGAGACATGTATGTAATTGACAATAANCAGTCACAATCAGTGCAGTTGTAAGTCCCACGACGATCATAACTNCGTCGACAACGNCGAGNCGTCTATTTTATCGATGTTACGCTGCTAACNGCAACCGTATTCATATANTNGCGTTACGACTAATNACAATACGAATCGAACTTTCAGAATAATAGTACACATGACCATAACACAACGGACGGGAATTCCTGTTGNACAAATCCAGAAACACCAGACTTGTAACTGTGGCGTACAAGAATNACCANACAGGCCAAAACCACCGCGTAAACCAATAGAAACTGCANNGGATTTTACGCCACTCCTGCAATACCGTCACANCATCCGGCGGATCGACCCGNAGCAATTGATCGCTGATGGGTTCGAGGGCGTCCCGTAAGACACTACACTGGATACCCAACACCCCGCAAAGTCGATGTCAGCGTCTCGTCAAACATCCCGTGATTAAACATGATGTACGCACACTCATACGCTCGAAGAGCACCAAGAAATCGTGAAACTGGTGCATGTCGAACTTCATGTCTGGGGACATGACGTTCGGCGGGTCTCTNACATCCGAGGGGTTGTACGGAATGTCGATCCTGCAATGGCGCAGGTGGCTGAAGTAGAAGTACTTCGCATCGTGTCTCGCAGTAGTAATGAGGAAACGCCATGGAGACGCCGTCAGGTTTCATATCATAGGCTATGGGGTNGAATCCTGAGGGATTCTGCGTCCACCGTTATCGGAGATCCTTCGTGAGAGCCAGTGCGAGGGAAGCTGAGGAGAAGGACATCAGAGACTTAGATAGCCACTGACACGAAGTGTGCTTGACGACTCACAGACGCGATATGCCTTGCGAATAGAAGAATGCAATCCCCTATGGTATGTCACGACAATNACGNNGNNGNNNTGCAGNACNNANNNNGANAGTTGGGGTNGTACGNNNCNTCANGTACCTNCNNNNCNTNCTCNNCAATGCAAGAGAACCTCNGGGAACGTATCTCACGGAGGAAAGGGGTAACGACGAANGTGNCGGAGGGATTGCTTGGGTCCTCGCAATGATCCNGAAACAGGGACGCAATAGTTATCTGGAAGTTCGCGCATGGCCGGGGTGGAGAACCTCAGGANAGCGCTGGAGCCCGTCCACCTTTTNTCAATCAATACGAGCTTGCCTGAGCTGTCCCGGGCGACGATGGCATACTTGAGGTACTGCGGAGCAGACGATGAATACAGGGCGTGGCTGCGATCCCTGAACTCACCTTGGCACACCAGTAGAAATCTTCAGGTTTATGACGCCAGAGATCCTGCTACCCAGCCAGGCTGGAGACGAGGTCGCAGCGTATACCCGTTGGACAAGAACAGATCGCGATGCTGAGTCCAATATTTCTCCAGAGGCTGCGGTTCGTCCGAGAGTAGTTCATAAGTGCACAACCCCTCTGTACTGATGGGTGTATAGCAATTGAGACATGTAAGTGAGATGGTGAGTTGGAAAGTGGTGGGGGCCCCTCGTATGTTTCAAGAGCGACTCCTCCATCGCGGCATGCTCGTCAGTAGGTGAATTCGGTCAGTCGACTGCCTGCGACACAAGCACCACGACCAACCTTCGAGGCATGACCCCGAAGGACTGCCGCTCTGGACATCAACAAAGCGATGATTCGATGAGCATTGAGCATGGTCTCAACGTTGTTTGGGGTGATTATCCGTCATCGCAATAATCCCAATCCTTCTGTCAGCTCTACCCTCATCCTCGCCTTGATAACCCGTTTGTTTTGATGCCTTGAGGCGACGGTGTGCTCAAATCCGTCCGAATGATTGGGGGGACAAGAGTGTAAACGACCGTCCAAATTGAGTACGCGCCTTCCCGGACATGCCTTGGCATTGACCACGTCCACACCATCCTCTTGTTTTCTGCATCGTTTTCGGCGGCGGCGACGACAAGCGAGATGAAGCTTTTATTCTTTTCTTTGCAGGGAGAGAACAATAGGAAAGCATTGAACGCCATGAGACCGCCAATATTCTGATTTTACATACAAGCATCGCTCGCCTATGCCTCGAGGCATCCATGTGTGCTGCCCTTCCATCTAATCTATAAAAACCGCTCTTGTTTTTCCCCCAGGTAGCTTTTCAAGCCACTTCTCGACCGATTCCCACCTCTCGCCCATATCCTCTCGCATCTAAGAGCGACCTCGACCACCTTCAGACCAGCTATCACTCTTCACTACCTACTCTCAGCAACACCCTCGCAAGTCATGTCCTCATACTCTTCTGAAGATATCATTGTGTGTATCTTATCCAATTCTGGTCATAGTCGTTGTTCACTCACAGGCTCTTGCTTTATTTGCTGTTCAGCCCGGAGACATCGTCTCTGTCACCCACGGCATCCAAGGCCGCAAAGACGGGCTCGTCGTCGGCTCTCACATCGACTACGCTGTACGTCCCCGTCTTCTCATCATTTGCAGGGCATACACTCAACGAGGTGTCACCACAGGGCAGGCAAATTGTGGAGGTCCAGCTGGAGCACTCTGGCGAGATCTACAATGCCTGGTACGTCACCTCCTCTGTTTCTCGACTATGTCGTCCTGACCACCTTCAATTGCAGGTACCCAACGGTGACCCGCGTAAAGCGTACCATCTCCTACGCTCCCAACATCCACAAGCAGCGGACTATTCAGCGCACCATCTACTGGTGATCCATTACGACCCCCTTCCCACTTCTCTCCCGGACAGGTCGACTGCTACATTTTAACACTAACTTAACCTCACCGCAACACACTCCTCATACGTACGCACAATGACTTACGACAATGACGAAGGGACACGCGCGCGACGAGCTCTCATCTTGCCCTGGACTGTTGGTTTTCCAGATGTATGGTTCGGACGGACGGATAGATGGACAGCGCAGTGCGCTTTGATTGTTTGGACACGGACAGGACTGAGCTTGCATTCGTGAGAGTGCTTGCGGTTGTACATATACTTGGATGCGTCAATTATTTCACCTCGAATGGGCTGTTGAGGTCGATGATTTTATTCGTGACTGATCTTGTGTGCTCGCCGCCAGGAACGCCTCGTTGTCGTCGTCGGTCTCGACACCCGGCGCGGAAGAGCCCATTTCAAGGGGTTGACGTTAACGCGGTATTGACTGCCACGCGGAATGAAAAGCACTGCTTTCAAGAACGTACAGCGAAGGCAAATTTACGGGGATTTCTATCACGGACTGAGACTATATAAACCAGCCACTTCTAACGCGTTCGACCAATTTTCTTTCTTCCACGTACTACCAGCATCTCCTTTCTTTCAACCGATCATTCGCAATAAGGTGAGTAGCCTTGCCATCTTGCTGAGCAACTGACAACTGATTACCTATCTTGTGTTGACAGAAATGGCTCCCAAGGCTGATCTGAACAACCCTACCATCCCACAATACATTTGTATGGTCTGTGGTCTACCCACCACCACCCGATGCTCGCAATGCAAGCGGGTCATGTACTGCAGCGCAGCACATAGCAAAAGGGTAAGTCGTTAGCCAACACAGCACGGACGCTGCATTATCTTCAGGCCTCCAGGAGACGAGAGAAGCTCACCCACATCTCCGCCAGGACTGGCAACGACACAAAGCCGAATGTCACCCAAGCACCTCAGCCAACCCTCCGCTCGAAACGCGCAACGCCATCCTCCTTGCGCACAACGAGAACAGACCCCGGATGATCAAGCTCCCCGTCAAGCACAATCCCGTCTCAGACATTTTCAGCGGCGAAACCGCGATGTACGAGGTCCCCGACAAGGCCCGTCATCCCTGGAAGACCACTGACCACCCCGAGTGGATTGGGCGGCTCGTCCGCCACGGGAGCCGACCGCTGCCTGGGAACCGACTCCTGGTGGCGTTCATCAACGACAACTTCTGCAATGACGGCTCTGCTAGGAATCGATGCGTGGAGAATCTTACGGGCGGTATGGCGGAGCGGCCGTGGGCTGATCATATCTTCGTGTTGAGGATGGGGAACTTGCATGATACGGACTTCCAGGATGCGATCATGGAAGAAGATCTCCCGATTTTGAGATCGTACATGTCATCGTAGGGTCCCGCCAATACTCTATCTCTATAGGCTATAGCACACTGACTTCAGTTTGGAGTTCATCTACTTCCCAATGTATTCACTCCAACGTAATCACAGTCACCGCTGTCGACTTCTAATGCGATGTGTTCATGATGTATGATATGTCAAAGTAGAGAGCGAGACTATTATTCAATGCGACAACTTGCAGCCTGAGACTGATGAGAGACCTACGATACTTAGCATGATAATATTCTACTACATAGATACACTGGTGAAAGAAAAGGAAATGTAGCAAATGCATAACATGTCTGTCCCTGCAAAACCAACAGAATCGCATCCATCCAACGGAGCGGGGGTGGTAGTATGCGCTCGACAGAGTATCTAAAAAGAAAAAGGGCTCAAGCACGCAGACCAACGGTTCGTGCAGGAGACAACGGCCGTGGCGGACTCTTCGCTGTATCCTGCTGTGCATGATGTTTCAAGCGGTTTTTGTTCCGGCGAGGTGGCGACGACGGGGCCGGTGGGGTAGCCGTCGTCGGTGTAGTAGGAGACGGTGGTATCGGCAAAGACGTCCCGTGCTCGAGTGGGCTTGTGCTACCTTCTAGAGGCGCTGGTGGAGGTTTCTTCTTCGACTTCTTGGGACTTGACGGGCTCGGAGCCGTCACCTTGTGATGTTCACCAGAAGGAGCAGTAGGATGTGGGGTATCGCCGTTTGGTATGTGACTTGCATCTGAGTTGTGGTTCTCTCCGTCGGCCAATGAGCTGGATGAGGATGGTATAGGTTCCGGAGGGGACGTAGAGGTGTTCTTGGCTCGTTGTCGCGTTGAGACGTTCATCAGTACCCTTGGCTTCATTCTTCCCAATGGTACTTTATCCTCGGCCTCGTTCTCGTCCAGACCGTCAGCCACTATCGCCTTCTCGCTCTCCGCTTCTGACAAGGTCTTCTCCGAGTTGAGGGTTGAGACGTCCGTTCCTGATTCGCCTGAGCCATTTTTCTCGTCCTCTTCATTCAGCGGTGCACTTGCACTCGACCTGCACGCACCCATACCAGGCCTAAGCGTCTCCTCCGAACTCTTCGGTGATGTAGATGAATACACACCACTGCCCTCATGCCTCTCCATCTCCATCACCGTCGGCAACGTTGTTAAAATCGGCACAATCACTGTTGGGTCGCTCCGCATGCTGCTCTTCCCATACGAGCCCTGTTGCTGTGGATGTTGCGGGCGTCCTTCAGAGTAAGGTATGACCCTCTCGTAGAACAGCATGAACGCCCCCGCGCTTTCCGCCAGCACTTGCGCGATCCCCACTTCTTTCACGTGTGTGTCACTCGCCATCAGCCACCCGCCTTCCGGATGATATCCGTTCCGCACGTCCCACTCTTCCCGCACGGGTCCCCAACGCTGACATTTCTCACACCCACACCCGATCGGGCACGCAAACCGTGGTGGCGCCCATCGCCGACTGCCTGCGTGTGGTGGCCGAGGCTTTCGTCGATAGCACACGTAGTGTCCTGCGTAGTGGTTTCCGTAGTGACAGACTACGGCAGAGAGGCGGTAAATGTAGCGAGGGTAATTGGTGGCAAGGCGTGGAGGTTGAGAGATGGGGTGATTGGGATCAGTTGATAGTTGTCCGGATGTGGTGTAGGGTGTAAGATCGAGATATTCGTTGAAAGCGACCCGACAGTTGTTTCGGGCAGCATCGCCACCGCCATAATGAATAGAACGGTTGAGGTGCAGGACAAGATCTTGAGGAGGCTAAGAAATGTAGGAATGAGTACAGCCGACAGAGGTAAACGTGTCATGTGCACTCACACGAGCAATCATAGCTTGCTTTGTGGAGGCCCTGCTGAAGATTTTCTCCATTTGCAAGCCCTTAATATCATCTTCAATCCTCCCTTCATCCAATGCTGACTTGACTCTGGTTTCCATCGCCCTGGCTTCCCGTGCTCTTCGTCGCTTGGACGACGACGCGTCAGCAGCAACAGCAGCCCTTGTCAGCTTATCGGCCTCGTAACGCAGTCGTTCGTACGTCGCTTGCATGGAGCACCTGCGACATATACAATCGTCGAGCTCTTCTAAGCGGGTATAGTCCCGCAATAGGTAATCCAGTGTGCATGTCGACTTCAGTTGTGAGTCAGAGTTAGGTAGTAGTCAGAGCACCGGGAAGTTCAACAACGTACCATCCGAGGTAATGCTAGTTGCCAGTTGTCGAATGCAAAATGCATGACTGCCTCTGTATATCCGCAATCCCTGCAGCTTCTACGATTTGCAGTCCACCCATCAAAGACGCTCTTCCCGATTTTGCTTGACGACCTCCCACCGGACATCCCACCCAGACCTCTATCCCTGAAGCTTTCCTTGTCAACAGCAGCGATCTCCTTCTTGAGGCTTTCGGACAGGAGCTGAAAGAGCTCTTGAGCGTCTTGGTGCTCTCGAGACGAGAAGAGTGGGTTATGTTTGCCATGAGAGTGGCGAGACAGGGCTGCAATGATTTCCTCTGGGCGAATGGATAATTGTGAGGAGGTCGGGGTGTTAAGGTCTGTTAAAAGCGAGCAAGAGTAAGATGAGGATTCATACCGTCGCATTCACAAGCATGACCTGAGGAACCAGAATGCGGCATGATCACATTCCCTGGATCCTCAAGTCCTCGTCCTACACACATAACCAAAATGGTCTGGGAGGTATGGCAAAATTTTAGACCGTAGCGCCATAGACTCGGACATACCCCGCTGCAGGAAGGTAACACGAAGGTCAGGTAGACTTACTAGCTAGAAGCTCCCGCAACTCGTCGACGACCGGCGTATGAACAATATTTGTGAGTGATTCCGCCTTGTCGAAGACGTAGTCGATATGTGGCATAAGGTAGGAGAGGGAAGCCATAGCTTGCAATGTGGCGTTTAGGAAGCAGAACGATCCGGAAAGGTTGACTAAGCCAGGATAGTACCCCTCGAAATACGAAGCCATGTTGCTGGGTCCCGCAAGAGCTTGATACGATGTATATGAATGTTAGGAGGCAGGTACAGCGTGAAACGAAAGACCGAGCGTACCGGAGACATCTCCATTGGTCGCGACTTGCTCAGCTCGAGTTCGAATAGCCCTCTTCTTCAGCCTGTTGCGCTCCGAAACGGAGCCGGACGTGGATGAGCCTGAACGCCAGTTCCATGGAAGGGCGAGGGCGAGAGATTCGAAGACCATGTATATATTGCGAAGTAGATATGCCAGGTGTGGTTGTGCTGTGAGAAGGACGAGAGGTAGGACGACGATAACGATGAGAGGGGCAACTTGCTGCACGGCGTATGTTGAGAATATTGTGGATAGTAGTTGTGGAATGTCCTCTGAGATGGACATTTGGAGGAGACCACCACCGCCGTCGTTGTCGTCGTTGTCAGTTGCGGTAAATACAGCACATTGGAGAGCAGCGTCCACGTCCTTCAAAGACCCTCACATCCCCTCACATCGACACGTCAGCTGTCTTATCATCTGATACGGCTACCTGGCGCAATGGTAGCGCGTTTGGCTTCGATCGCCGACGGCACCAAAAGGTTGCAGGTTCGAGTCCTGCGGTGGTCATTACCGTGATATGTCTCGATACATTTTTATCACTTTTACCTTGTGCTTCTCGCTGCGGAATGTGACTCTTGTGGTGCCACAGGCCATCAATGTACAGCTTCAGTACCACTTGCCCTTGATTTGCTTCGAAATCGAGATTCCCGCTACACTCGGAGTGTGACACATCCTCTCCATGTCGTTCTCTAGAAGTCGTTCTCCAAGGGCGACGCCAGCTCAGTCACGAGCGAGATGCAGTCTTATAACCTCTCACAACCTCTCATCACACTCTCACTCGTCTGCCTCTTCAAATTGACGGTCGTCAGAGAGCCATCATGATAGTAGTCTCTCGACGTTCGTCAGAATGGCTACGACAGCATCCTTGACACTTTTTAGGTTTTGAAGGCTGTTCCGTGGGTGCCAGGATCGCAAAACTGAACCTTGGGCACGCTTCAAAAAGTTCATAAGAACCGCAACACAATGTCTGCTATTCTCCAAATCGACTGTGGTCCCAGCGCCGACGAATATGCCTTTCGCACCGATAGATCAAGCGGGAACTGTGCTCCATTATGAAGATAGTGGTGCACCAGCCAATTCCTTGACGTACACCACACTGGTGATCTTACACGGAGGGTTCTTTAACAGTGGCAAGTTGCTCTCTGTCACGGCTATTCTTCATGGATTTGATGTTTTACCTTGCAGGAATTTTCAAACCCCTCCTACCGTTCGCGTTCGCCAACAACGTGCGTCTGGTCCTCCTCGACGCACGGGACAATGGTCAATCGACCTTGTACACCGAGGCAGAGCTCAAGGCCATCTACAGCAGGGACAAGGCGATAGAGACAGAATTTCTGCGTAGCGGGGTGATAGAGTTCGCCACATTCCTCGCGTGGTTCATCGAGCATGAGGATGTCCCAGCCATCAAGGAAGACATTGAATCCGGGGAAAAGACAGGTGGTATCAACCTCGTCTCCTGGTCTTCCGGCAGCAATTGGTTCATTCCCTTCTTTGCCATGGCTGACACGATACCTGAAGATATACGCAAGGCACTTGATGCCTATCTCGGCGGTTACATTCTCTTCGGTAGGATACCACCACTGACACTTGATGGTGCAAACAAATCACTGATTATACATGCACCGCAGACGCGCCGTTTTGTACCGTAGGGCTGCCGAACCCTCCTCTGGACAAGGTGTACAGCTGCATGCGAGATCCTGCTCTGACGCAAGAAGAGCGCTTCGCTATGTTCCCCGCCACGGTATCTGGATATTACTCCAAGCACGCGCCGATTGTGCGTGCTGCCCTCATAGCGACCAGCCTCGACACTCTTCCTCCGGTGTCTGAGTTCTGGGACGGCATTCAGAAACGTCACGACACGGAGCCTGATGCGAAGTCGCCCACTATATTTCGTATCCCTAAGGACACCCTGAGCAGGATTGCTTCGCACGAGCCTTTCATCCGCTCGACCGTGCAAATCATCATGGGCTTCCACTCGGAAATATACGCCGAGTGCATCGAGAAGGTCGTGAACGACGTGCAGCTCGCGACGTGTTTCCCAAAGGCGAGGATTTATGTCGTGAGCTGTATGCAAGGAGAAGGGGAATGTTTGACGACCACGTATACGATCAAAAAAATGGTTTTGGAGCGACAAGCCAAAGGTCAAATTGGGAGGGAGATAGATATTAGGCTCTTTGAAGGAGCCAATCATGTGGTGAGTGATAAATCAGTCTCCTTGTCCTCCGAGATTCTCGGATTGAATATCTCGTCAGCCGCATTGGGACACACCAGAGAAGACAGTCAAGTTCTTCGCCAGTATTGTCTCCGGGAAGTCTGTTACCCTGTGAGACATAAGACACTCTTAGGATCGTGTCGTCTCGAGTTTGGATGTCAATTTGCACCACTGCCACTGCACGCATGAAAATAACATTGAAGATGAATCCGCGGAAGGCGTACCTCGTACAATGATCAACCAGACTTACAATGGTTTCGTGTGAGCAGGCCATCGTCAAGCAGACGATGAGGTGGTTTTACATGACTCACGGCTCGTCGTTGATGCGCTGTGACCTAAGTAGCCACGTCATTCAGCGATACGCCCTTGTCGGCCTTACTCACTCCCACTCCTCGCCCATTCCAGCTGACATAGGATGACATTCTCCCGAAAGATAGAGTAGGTCCCTAGCTCCCCGACGACCCCATCGATGCGAAGACGTCGGATGAAATATGATCGGACGGAGGCGCCGTGGGTAACCCATAGAGGCCGTTGTGGTACTCGGTTCGAAAGTACAGTTTCAGTCACAGACGAACTTGAAGATGCCTTTCGCACCCGTCAACCAGGATGGCGCAGTGTTGTATTACGAGCTCACCTGTGACTTGGAGACTAGATGCGCCGCACTACAGCAGTGCCAGATCCTCCAGTGGACAAGGTCTACAGCGTCCTGCGGGATCCTTCCCTGCCGGAGGAACAACGCGTCGCAGGTTTCCCCGCTTGGATCGGTGGATACTACTCCGTCGACGCCCCGATCGTGCGTGTTGCCTTCTCCGCAACTAGCCTCGCCACCTTCCCCCCAGCCTCCGAATTCTGGGACAGCATCAAGAAGCACTGCGACGCCGCCCCGCAGGCCATGTCACCCGGCACGCGACCTGTTCCCAAGGACATTTTCGACAAAATCACCTCGCAGGAGGTCTTCGTGTGGTCCACGCTGCCTATGGAGGTCGGGTTCTATCGGGATATCTTTGGGGACGCCTTGGACAGGATCGTGAACGACGAGAAGCTGGCGACGTGTTTCCTCAAGGCGAAGATACATGTCGTGAGCTGTGGGCCACGACATATATGATCAAGGAGAAGGTGTTGAAGAGGCAGGCGAGTGGTCAGAAGGGGAGGGAAATCGATGTCACGATCTTTGACGGAGCTAGTCATATGGTGAGCGATGAATCATGTCTGGGATACGTTGCAAGACTGACCGCTGTATTATTAGGCGCATTGGGACGAACCGGAAAGGTCCATCGAGTTCTTCGCCAGCATCGTGTAGAAATAGATGTTTGTACTGTTGAGGCAAACAAATGTAATGAACGATTCAGTCCAGTGGTCAGAATGTACATATTAAGATTATACTATGCGTGTGCAAATGTGAGATAACAAGGTACTTGAGAAGAAAGCACGAAAGAATACACGACAGGAGCAATACAATAACTTCCGACTTCTTCCTCGTCACTCAAACAGTGAACTGGATATCTGTATGGAACGCACATGGCTGCCTTCCAATCGCAATCCCCTCGCCTGCTTGCAGAGTCCGCATCTCCATCTCATCGCTCCCCGGAACCCTCACCCGCACACCCAGCTCCTCCGTCACATCGTCTATGAAGTGGTATTTGCCGCATATACCCTGCCCGAATGGATGTGGGTAAAACTCGTCGTCTCCGGGATCGTTCGGGTCTGACGGGTCGTGTAGGAATGGATGGTATAATGCTTTGCGCGGCGTGATTCGCCGTACGCATTCAGGTTGCATGAGTTGTTCGACTAGGTCCAATGCGTTCTTGATATCTTCGGCATGGGATTCTTTGGAAGGAGGTTGCAGGACGGGTGGTGGTGAGATGGAGGCGCTATATCGCGTTCGAGGTGAAGAGGAAGAAGGAGGATGGCTGGGTTGTTGGTNAGTGGTCATTGAATAAGGATAATAATACGCGACCGGAGGGCGGGGTACTTCTGCNAGTTCGGGATTCTGACGCTCCACAAACTCGGTCCAGGTTATGCCCATCATTTTTATGGTGGGGACGTTGCTTTGGAACAGTCGACCTGTTGNAGGGCAATTAGATCAATGACAACACTGGTGTATCTGGAGCACATACTGTGCAAAGTAGCTGTTTTCTCCATTCGTTTTCGACCAATGATAGTAGCAATCTCCATGAGGGCTTCAGTATCATCGTTGGATGCAAATAAAGGAAACTTCTCAGTCAAAAAGGAGAGGAGAATCATGCCGGCCGACCACATATCTATGGCTACAAGAGGCAGCGTCAGAGCAACAGATATATTCGTTGGTGGAAGGATTTCCGTACCTCCCGTTTGGTCTGCGCATTTCAGAAGAACCTCGGGTGCTCGAAAACCTCGCGTACCNGCCCTATTGGCTTTAGACTGTGGTCTGCACCCATACACCAATAAACATATTAAANCTACTCAGGAGGACTTATGCGTACCGGGTATCTTTGCTTGGGTATCCCACACGATCAGAGGGCAGGGAGCTCTTCATGCGGCTCTCTTTCTGCGCTTNCTTCAACGCCTCCGCGTCGTATTCGAGTGGCGTCAATACTCTCCCATGAGGGTGCTTTGAGATGGCACCTGTATGGAAACATGCGCCAGCACCTGGTGCCGGAACCTGGTCATTGCGCTGTATNATTGACGTCAGTGCAGAACTGGATACGGAATACGTTTCGCATGTTCCTCACGCAGGCAAGACCGAAGTCGCAAAGTGTGCCCGTTCCTGTTTTGGGATCAAATAGGAAGTTCGCTGGCTTGACATCGCGATGAATNATCTTCCTGGCATGAATGTCGCGAAATGCACGAAAGAGACATCGAAAATACTGCTTGATGCCTTCTATAGGAAGAATACGATAGAAATCCTACGGGATGTAGGGGGTGAATACGCGTCGTTTACACAATGCGCGTAAANATGTACTCACCCTGAAGTCCTCATGCTTGTGGTATGGCATGATCGCGACAACTTGGTCGTGCTGACGAAACGCGGTGATGAGCTGCGAGACGTGNCGACATCCCCGGCAATCCTCCATGATGGTTATCTCGTTCCGTATNCGCTCGGGGCCACTAGTGACATATATGCGCTTCACAGCAACGAAGACCTTCGTGTCTGTTGGTCGCGNGGCGGTCTGATAGTGTGCAGATGATTCCGGAGGATGCATCCCGTGCCACACGGAGTTGTCCCATTTGGAGTGGTAGTGAAGGTCGATGGCCTTATATACCGACGAGAAGGTGCCAGTACCAAGCCGGTCGATAANTTTATAGTCCTCGACTAACTGTGGCACGGCTACCTCGAGGTCCGCGATCTCCTCCGCAATTTCTTCCTGCTCCTCTGGTGGCTTGAGATGGATGGTCATCTCCTCGTCCGTGTCCCCTTGCGCATCGTCTTCTTCATCCGAGTCCATCTCTTCCACCAACGCCTCAAAGTCATCTTCCATCTCCATCTCTTCCTCTTTGACGACGCCACCCGCCACATCCTCCTCATCGCTATCCATCCCTTCATCCAGATCGACATCGTCCTCCTCCAGCTTTAGGTTCCATTCTGGTTTCGGGGCCAGCGTACGCGTCGCAGTCATCTCCGCGTCGCGAAAGAGGTTGCTGACGTGGGTCTGGTAAGAGTGCAGTTCGGGCGCGTTAAAGCTGTTGAGCGGGTCATCCGAGGAAGGGATATTTGCTGCCTGGCGTTCGCGTTTGACAGCCGCCTGGACTCGCGAGTGGTACGCCTTGCTCTGGAGGTCGGACGACGCGGCTTCGAGAGGGTTGGACGAGTGTCCGGACAGAAAGAAGGTAGCAGACATCGATAACCAAGAAGCGACACGGTTAAATAGCAGTGGGCACGCGACCGGGCACGGGTGGAAAGACACGGTCCTGCGTTTGGTCCCGCCGGGAGACCTGACACAAAACAATCACGTTTTCGCGCCAGAGAACCAGTCTTTCTTNAANCTCGTCGACCGTACAGGANTGAAAGAAACACAGAAAAGACAAGCACGCCGTTTCCCTTCCCCGGTTTTAGCTTGTCGCAGTCCTCGTAAAGAGAATCCAACTTTCAAAACGGAAACACGCGTTCACAAGCGCGCGCCACTGACGCGTCGCGATCACGTGAGGGCGTCACTTATCTCCGATCGCAGTCGTTGCGTCCTCTGCTTCGCGCCGTCACCCACTGGTAGCTCACGTCTATTCGCGATGACCATAGTATCTCTATAGACTGGTGCTACATGACACTGACAAAAAACTTTACAGTCGGCTCTGGTGCATCCCAGTGTGGCTAGTAGGGAACAACTTGAAGTTAGTACAACAATCGGTTCCGGACCCCAGTGATGTGGAGACACTCACGAGATGGTTGGCACCGTCGAAAGGCACGACTCTGATACTCCTTCCTGCGATGCCCTTGGCTTGTCGCCTCAATAGCATCTCCTTGATCGTATATGCGGATAACAAATGGTCACCTTGGCTTTGCATGCAGCCCACAACTTGGATCTTCACATTCGGGAAGTATATGTTCTGTTCTTGGAATACCATCCTCTCTGTGCACTCTGCAAAGATCTCCGGATGAAACCCGAGGAGAACGGGCAGCGATGAACGGACAAGCGCCTCCGGCGAAGAGATCTTCTCCAGCGTATACTTGGGGATTCGGGATATCGTTGGTGATGGGTGTTCGTCACAATGTTTTTGGAGTCCGTCCCAGAACTCCGAAGGCGTTGGAAATGTGTCTAGGCTGGTCGCTGTGAGAGCATCACGGACAACTGGTGCGTGTTTTCCGTAATATCCCGATAGCCATGCGGGGAAGGCGACGACGCGCTCACTTTCTGAAAGCGCGGGGTCTCGCAATGGACAGTACACCTTGTCCGATGGAGGTGCAGGCATTCCAATGGCGTAGAATGGTACATCTATTCGAGCTCATCAGCACGATGAAGACCTAGCACCAGCGGGAGACCATACCAAATACAATGTAGCTGCGCAGATACGGCTCTATCATGTCCCTGACCTTTTCAGGTATCGAGTCGGCCATCGCAAAGAATGGAATGAACAAGGTATTCCCAGCAGACCAAGCCACGAGGTTGATACCGCCCGACCTCTCCCCCGAACTATGATGGACCTGCACGGGAGGTATGTCTTCATGCTGGATGTACCACTGGAGAAATGTGGCAAACTCGAGAACACCGCTACGAATGAACTCTTCCTGAATTGTCCTGTCCGTGCTTCTGATGCATTTTAGCTCTGCGTCGCTGTACAGGCTCGACTGTCCGTTATCTCGGCCGTCCAATAGGACCAGACGAACGTTACTCGCGGATGCGAACGGTACCATGGGTTTGAATATGCCTATGCAGCGTCTCTGATGAGTTTTGAGTACATACAGCTGTGTCAATAAGCCACTTACCACTATTGAATAGCCCACCATGCAATATTATCATGGTCGTGTACGTCGAGGAATGGGCGGGTGCTCCGCTGTCCTCATAATGAAATACAGTGCCATTTCGATCTACGGGTGCAAATGGCATCGTCGTCTGCGGTGTGCTGCGGGGTGTATGTAAAACGGTGCGCTGGGGAGACGTTCACTACATATTCATTCTCCAGCACGCTCAAACACCCAACTATCATCCGTTAAGTTTGATTGAAGCTCTGATGTAGCAGGTCGACAGAATACCGCCGAATGACAGTTCAGGAACAGATGGAACTGCAGTGGGCGGCGTCCGAGTGATTATATGGAAGACGCTTGGAACCACACCCTGCGCATCTGGGAGTCGCTAGACGAGCTTGCGCAGTTTTACGTCAGAAGTTCAACTCACCTTTCACAAACATATGCCCTTCAGTACAGTACCGTGAACGCGAGAGCTTGACGTTACAATTGATGACATGTCACATGCGATACATGATTACGCGTTATTCCGACCGTTCTGCGGTAGACAGATACATGTCTACTGCCTGCTGAGCGGATGGTGTGTCTGCAGGATGGTGTGCCCAGCAGCGTGTTATGATTTCCCAGATGAAGTCTGGTACCTCCATTGAACCGGAATCGGCATCGTTGATAGGCCAGCGATCAACCGACTGAGAGCCCTATGAGTATTTAATTTCTCGAAAGGGTCGATAGCTGCGTAGAGAGCTCCGGCATACTCATGTCGATTAGGTGCTGTATACACGTTGAACCGTGATGTACCTCCCACTTCCACGGTATCCTGCACATCTACCACAGGTATGACAACTCTGTCATTAGCGTTGTCAGACATGAACGCGTGATGAATCCATTGCAAGATGTCCGGCCTTCGTCGTTCATCTAGCGTTCTAGACACTGTCGATTTATCCTGTGTGTCTGTGACTCGATTATTGTTACTGATCGTTTGCTTGAATGCCATGTAATGTCAATATACAGATTACCTCGTCTACGAGGACTGGTGCCTACGAGATTCGAGTTGCTGGGATTGTCTTGCAGAAGGGGCTTCGTGCTGCTCATGGAGGGGCGGAGGGATTGTGGCGAGTGGTCGACGGCTGATTGAATTGATCTAAAAAAGAAGAAAATGGAGAGAGAGGTTCATGACCACCGCAGGACTCGAACCTGCAACCTTTTGGTGCCGTCGGCGATCGAAGCCAAACGCGCTACCATTGCGCCAGGTAGCCATGACGATGTAACCGATATGTTGACTGAGCGCCGCCAAAGAAGATGAGCATGCCTCATGATCTCAACTATCATAGGCCTCAACGTTGACCTCGACCATCCACTATGGCTCTCAACTGGGCGATGCTCAGCCCCGACAGGGCCCCCATACCACTTCCAGACGAGCTCATCATCCGTACAGTCGATGTCGGCGTCGATCTCACAGTGACAATACCCAACGCACCTCCAACCGGCTCGGTGACGTCTGGAGGCTCTGGCGGTGCGAAGAAGATGAAAGAGATGGGTCGTCTGTTCCTCACAGATCAACGAGTGCGCGATCAGCTCCCTCTCATACACGCTTTGGACACCCCAATTGACTTGTGTGCTTGTCTCTTCTATCTATGTTTTGCCCTCATTCGCTGCTGCTGTCGTCAATTCTGGTCGTCCGATCGCCTTGGTGTTACGTTACACACACTTGATTACAGCTGATCTTTGTGGCCGACGCATCGCAGCGGAAACCGACGTTCGAATCGCTTTCGATCCCACTCACGTCCTTACTTTCCTCCAAGTTTGAGCAACCGCTGCTCGGATCCAACTATCTCGTCCTCGATATCAAGCCGGCCACCGCTGGTGGCTTGAAGGATGGGACTCGGGCGGAAATACGCATGAAGGAGAAGGGTATCTTCGAGTTTGCGAGCACATTGGATAAGACAAGAGAGAGGGCGGTGTATATGAAGAGACAGCAGGCGGATGAGGAGGAAGGGTTACGTGCGTATCCGTCTATTATCGGTAATTGCGAGACACTGATTGTAATATACCTGCAGCTACGTACTCTACACCCGCTGGTACACCTGGGCTTGAAGCAGGGCCCTCAAATGCCTCATATACTGGTGGTGTTCCTTCGGAGCTACCTCCTGCGTACGAGTAGAGGGAACGGATGGACAACGATATGGATGTACAACATGTTGTGTAAGATCTAGCAGAAAGCAAACTATGTGTTTATCTGTATCATTGCGGCCTTACGGAAGGACAGATTCGGCTGATGTAGGATCTTTAACCTGACATTTCACTTACAGTACACTCTCGTCGTCCACTCGATCGCCAATACCGCCCATGTCGCATTGCTTGCGACTTATCCCCTTCTTCGTTCTCATTGATGAAGGCTGGGCTGTGGCACAACCCATCGGTTCTGCGAGTATTTCCGCATTTTCCGGTCAAGACATCGGTCAAAACATCTCCAGTACACGGGTACGGGGCCGATGCGGACTGATCTATCGGATCCTCCCACCGACATCGAGTCTTCCATGGTCGCTCACGGATCCTCGTTGACCTAGCGACCTATAAGAACCAACAACACGGTGCGTAAATACCAAACCATCTTGTACGCATGCCAGTGCGATGTCTCATCCCTTGTATTGTACAGGACCATCTCTACGTCGAGTGCTCTTCGCATGTACAACGGACTCGGATAGCAATTTGTCTTCATTAAACCAGAAGGCGCACTGCTTCAAGGTCATTGTGAGACGGTGTTACAGGCTATGTCGTTTAAAAAACTTCCGCAACGATCGCTCTATTCACGCTTATAAGTCGTATCTATCCACACTAGGGTCTGAGTCTGTTTTTTCTCTCCCGTCGAGCTCACAACACGACGATGCCTCTCGTCCCTGTCGATGACAATGTGACCGTCTTCCAGTATGAAGACACTGGTCCTCCGCCTACCAGTGACACAACGCCATACACCACCTGGGTCTTGATCCACGGCATCCAATTTCACAGCGGTACACTTGCAGTCTATCTCTCTCAACGACAGGAAGACACTGACAATAATTCAGGCATATTCTCCAAGTTGCTCCCATACGCCGCACCGAACAACCTCCGTCGCGTCCATATCAACCTACGCGACAACGGACAGTCTACACTCTGCGCTGACGAAGAGCTCGTGCCAGCCCTCGGAGGTGACAAAGAGGCCCAGGTGGCTTTTATGAAATGTCGTGGGTTGGAGCTGGCTTCTTTCCTCGCGTGGTTTTCCCAACATGAGCACATTCCGCCTATGCAAGAGGTTGGGGGAAAGAGGGTCGGAGGTCTGTGCTTGGTCGTATGGTCGGGCGCGAACGCATTCGGGCTCTCTTTCTTTGGATTTGCGGAGATCATACCGCGTGACCTCATAGAACGCTATCTGCGGACTTATGTCATACTTGGTGAGTACCTTGGCCACACATCCACTTCACTTTGTTTGCATCTGACCGCAAATTATCCACAGACGCCGCTCCTACCGTCATCAGTGCCCCCACACTCACGGTTGAAGAGATGTACAACATCCTCCTGGACCCAGCCGCCACTTCAGAGCAGAAATTAGCCGCATGGGTTCCCAAATCAGTCGGCCGATATTCCTAACACACGCCGTGGGTCGCCGACGCCATGTCCGCCACCACACTCGCCGACCTCCCTCCCCTCCTTGAATTCGTAGGTAAATTGCAGAGCACCCTAGACCCGCTCACGTGGAACATCAGCACGCTCGACCCGATCTCGGAACCGGTGACGGCCTGGCGGCCGTCCCTACCTATCATCGTGTTCGACGTCCAGATTTGCGCGGACTTGTTCGAGAAGGTGTTGACGAGGGGGTATGGCCCGGGTCAGATGCGGTGGAGAGGTGATTCCCGAACGTCAAGCTGGAATACATTGGGTGGACGGAGAGCCGGAGACGGTGTATACGATGTATTGGGTCAAGCGCATGATGCTAGAGTACGAGGCGGAGGGGAGGGAATTTAGGGAGTTCAGGATGCAGGTCGTTCAGCAGTCATATGTGGTGGGTTTTGCTCTTCTGGGCATGGTTTTCCGAGCTGATTCTGTGTATAGTGGCATTGGGTCGAGCCAGAGAACATTACGAACTTCACTGACATTGTATAATGGTCAGTATATATACTACCCCGAGAAGATTAGGCCCGACCTTTCGCTCATCAATTTTGGACACAACCCGTGTTATACCATCGTGGAATAACACATTCTCAAAATAATACAAATTGGGGCCGTCGAACCGTCGAAGCATAGACAATAATGTAAGGACCAAGCTAAATGATTTTACACAAGATTATTAGATACATGTCAGTGCAGAAATCCTTTCGTCACTATCATTCTACGCCGTAATGACAGTTACTCTCCTCTCGTCCATCTCCCTTCTGCGACAGCGAGTCCCACTGCATGTCGACTGCGTACAGGATCGCTCTGAGCTGGTCAGCCGTCAGGCTATCAGTCGACGGTGCGTCCCTGTACGCTTCCTCGGCCCGCTCCACCTGTGCGACGGTCACCAGGGTGTCGCGAGTGACACGTTCGCTTTCGTCCAAGTCGTGAACGGGTCGGAAATACCGCAGGGGAATGTATTCGTCGTGGTCATAGACCTCGGAGACCTCCCTGATCTTGATAAGAGGTTTTCCGTTTGGATGTAGCCTTTCCTCCGGGGTGGTCACGGTGCTCTCGGACTCGTCGGCAGCAGTGGAAGAACAAACATCGCTTCCTTCCGAAGAGGGTTGCGCTGGTTCGGCATACACTGTGTTGAAGCCTTGCATGGCTCGAATAGCTGCCTGCACTTGCCAGGCCGTGACGTTGCTATATCCGGTGGCGAGTGCAAGCTCCGGATCCCTTTGGTAAAAGCGTAATGGCGGTGTCAGAGCAAGTCTGTACACCTGGGTTACATTCATGATTTCGATAAGGGCTCGATTGTTGGGGTGTAAAGCATTTCTCGGTAGCAACATGCCAGTGACGTCTACGGTATGGCAATGGTGTCCCCACTGTCTTAGTGGGAGGGTATATCGGAGGGCTTGTTTGGGAGAGGTATCGCGTTGGATTTTGTTCCTGGATCTACGTGTTTACGCTCAGTACAAAAGCTTGTGCGCGAGGATGGGACAGAACGCGCTGCACTGGACGGTTCTGTTCCAGACTAGCGTACGTACGTACGTTTGAGTGACTCGAAAATGTGCTCAACGACGGCGAGGACTGGGGACCCGGAGCCAGTCAAGGCAAACGTGAGGACAAAGGTATCGCTTTATATAGTCGTAAAAACCTCATGTATCCTCCACTGATAGAACTCTTCCATCAGTCTTCAAGAACCCTTCCACCACCGATATCATCAGAGACCGAAATGTATGTTCTACAGCTGAATTCGGCATGCTGCATGCTGCCCGCCTGCCTCATGCTAACCTCCCACCCGAAGTGAATGCTCAGAAGCCTACACCGCTGTGATTGTATTTGGACCCGTCGTCCCATCGACTCCAAGACTCAAGCATAGCCTCCCGGTCATCGATAGTTGACCCATCCCATCCTTTATCTATGTCTGCCACTTGCCAGCGTGACCAGTATCCTGTGTTGACGGTATGTGTTGCCTCACCCAGACTAGCTGCGAGATGGTTCGAGCCTCCTTGATGGGAGGGACCAGTCGTTTCTGGTGTGAACGAAGTCGTCCTCGTCGTCTGAGTGGCAGAATGTTGGCGGCGAACACCACGCTGCGGCCGTGTAGCAGCTCTGGCTTGCGCCGGTGCTGGCCGTGGTGTCGGGGCAAGTGGGGTTACCGTCACCAGCTCAGGCTCAGGCTTATGCTCTGGCTGAGGCATTGGCTCCGTGGCAGGCTGCCCGGGCCAGGCTTTCATCGCATCAGCAACGTGCTGAACGGTGACCAGACTCTGCACGCTGGTGCCTGCAGGTAAACCACCCATGACGAAGGCTTGAAGAGGGAGGGGTTCATCGCGACCATACACGGCTTGGACTTCGTGGATGGCGATGAACCACTTCCCATTCGGGTGCGTATTGCCCATGGGCAGAGCGGTGGGCATACTCGTGGTGCGCGGATACGCTGGAGGGAATGTCGAGAACGACGAAGATTGAGCTTGATGAGTGAATGAGTAGTGGTGATCAAAGAGGCGAGAGTTTGGATATGAGTTGGATATGAGCGTGAATTCCACTCTTATATGCGTAGGAGCTGTGAATATTTTACGTTTCTCGTCCTATCTAGGTTCCTGTTGCCCTGCACGCGACCGTAGCTGAAGACTTGCAATGTACTCTGTCAGCGGTGGCGTGAAATACTCTCGAACGCACTCAAGGTTTCCATCCACCAGCCAGCAAATTCAAGAGGCTCACAGTGCTAATCCTCATCATCTTGGAAGTCCCTCCATTTCTCTGCTCCTTCGTGGTGAGAACTGAGCGGTTACGAGTTCATGGATACATGTTTTCCTTAGCCTACATTGGTGCCATTCCTATAATGGTTGCTCTCTTTGTATGCGCCTCCCTGTGGCATCATACCCCACTGCGTATCAATATCCTCTAAGATACCCCGGGCATCATCCAAATCGAAATCGGAGTCGTAGGACGCATTCCTACGACCTCGATAGCTGGGATAGTAGTCCGGATCATCCGAATCATCCGGACTATCGTCTGGATAGTCGTAGTATGGGCTTCGCTCAGGTGTCTTCTTCACTTTCACCTTTGCTTTCGCTTTGCCCCCCGAAGGTCGCGTGTGGGCTTTGCTCGCCGCCTCTACTTGCTCTGCAGTCACTTTGATATCACCGCTGATCGTTGTGTACGACAACCCGGGGACCCCAACGAATGCCTGCGCCGACGGCGTCGCAGCGAGCTTATACACCCGCGACACATCCTTGATCCGGATGAATCGTTCACCGTTCGGGTGCAAAGCTGCCGCTGCAGTCGCTGCAGGCTGGGAAGCACCGCGGGAAACTGGAATGGGAGGCATCGCGACAAGGTTGGGCGCGTCAGCAGCCGCGACGCGACGACTCCCGCTCCCACCTGCAGACCGCTGGTTTGCTGGTCCAGCCGTGCGAACGGGCTGAACAGTGCCCCCTTGCGCGGGTTTGGAACGTCCTTGAGTCAATGTCACCTGGACTTTCTTCGCTGCCTCTACCTGCTTTGCAGTCACTTCGCTACTCATATCGATCTTCTTCGACAGCCCGGGGACCGCTTTGAACGCCCGCAACGACGGCGTTGTCGCGAGCTTATACACCCTGGTAACATCTCTGATCTGGATGAGTAATTGTTTGTTGGGGTGTAGAGTTCTTGTCGCCATCGCTGGAGGGGTGGTTTGCTGCATCGCAGCTGGAGAGACGATCGGAAGTGGGTTATCACAAGCCGAAGGTGGTATGGTTACCTGCAATAGTGTCAGCAATGTGTACGCAAGGATGGAACAGAACGCGACGCAGTAGGACGGTTCTGTTCCAGACTGGCGAACCTACGTTTCTGTGAGAGATCAAACGAAGAGGACTGAGGAGAACGAGACATCGACGACTTATATATGTACCGTAGTACCTGAGAAAGTCTTACGTACGCTGGCAGTTTCCTGCTGATTGGATTCGATAAGCACTATGTATGTAGTACTCCGAAAATTTGTGACTTGTTGAACGTCCTCGTCAACTTTCTGCGTTGGGGATATCGATGATCATGTGCTCTCACTCCTTGTTGCCCAACTGTGGTGTTTATGTGCCGAGAGAATCGAGGGAACAAGAAAGCAGAAGTTCAGATAAATGACCGTAGAAAGAGACTTTGAAAGGCTGTTACATACATATCTAACGAGCCTGAGAAGTTTGTGATGACAAACTAAGGCTACCACAATAGTCAACATCGAAACTGAAAGCGTGCGGGTCGATCTCTTCACTCTCACTGTCAGAGTCATACTCGTCCTCGGCGAACGCATCTTTGGCATGCTTCACTTGTGCTGCAGTCACGAACGTATCAAGGGTCACCTCTGGCTGGCCTCGCCTCCGACAAAGCCCAAAGTAACGCAGCGGCACTGGGCTGGAGAGACCATACACCACCGCAACCTCTCTGACCATGATGACCTCTGTCCCGTTCGGGTGTAGCTCCTTTTGCGGGATGCCAGACTTCTCATAGAGAGCGTCGATAGCATCTTGGATGTCTCTCGCAACTTCAAGGTCTCTAGCAGCTTGGAGGTCTCTAGCAGCTTGGAGGTCTCTAGCAGCTTGGACTTGTTCTGGGGTTACTTCGGTCAGCCCGTTAATAGATGGAGGTATCCCCGGTACTGCGCGGAACGCCTTCAACGTAGGAGCCGAACCGAGTTTATACACCATCGCCACATCTCCGATACGAATAAGTGGCTGGTTGTTTGGGTGTACTGGCGCTGTCGGGGCTGGAGACGTGGTAGGTGTAGACGTCGAAGCCGACGCTGGTGTGGCGAGAATGGAGAGTAGCGCGGCGATGTTAAGAGGCCCGAGGGCAGGCTTTTGAGGGGAAGATTCTGTCATGGTACCTGTGGCGACGGGTAAGCATACTCATGACCGACTGGAATGCTTGTATACAATGATGGAACAGAACGGGGTCACCCTGATCACGTAGTCGTTCTGTTCCAGAGTTGCGTACCTTTCATCTGAGACCGTTCAAGTGAGGAGGAGTGAAGAGTTGGTAGGGACGGATGTGGAGTAATCTAGCATCTTTTATACGTGAACGTCTTGCGCAGTACTACTCTGAATTGGTTTGGGTTCATTGATATGATCTATCGTCAGAATCACTGCGTGGCATGCCAGTTCTGTGCCGCAGATGTCCAGAAGCTCTTTGTAGTACTGTCAAGTCCTTAAATCGACATGGAACACAATCCTCGCAGTGTGTTGATCTGCGCCGTTGGTTAATGAATGCACGGCATACCCTCCCTGAGACTTAATCCCCTGCGCCATCCTTCACACCTTTACTTTTCCGACGATCTTCCTCGAGCAAAAGAGGAAGCCTCGCTTTGCCGCAGGACTGGGCCATGTCAATTTGGAGAATACCGCAAGAGAACTCTACCGGGATGGAACATGTAGACCTACATGTCCTCGTCCCGAGAGACCCAGGATTGGTGTAGTCAAGATACGAACTTTCTTCGCGGTCTGAAAGGACAATAATACCGAGACATGCATAGGTCTATGAATTAGAAATGATACAAGCATAGTCGTGCTCACCGCGAGACTTTCGTATGGCAAACCAATCGTCCCACCATCGCCCCGAGCATACCCTCGTGGTCCACGCTCAGACCCTTCGAAGCGCACAACTCAAGGGACCTCAGAGGTCCAGCATCCATCTCCTGCCGTCTCTCCAGACAGTCCATCAAGTCAATGACAAGGCCGTCGTCGAACCAGACATCCAGAAGCTGCATTTCCTTCAGCTTGGCGCATACGACCTCGTCGCCAGCGTCGGTACAAGTCAAGGCGGCAAGCACGCTGCCCAAGGATGGCATGCTCAGGGAGAGTGCGTGCAGGTTGGGAAGAGCGCGGAACACGGCGGACAGGTCTAGCTTGTGCTCCTCCCCGTTCTCCTCCTCGTCACTCATGAGCTCCACCGAGGTGATACGCCCGCTAATACCGAGAAAGTGTATAGCTCGGACGATGGCGCTGACGACGTTCGGGTGAGGAGTGCGTCCGGGAGGGTAAGTCGTGTCCACGATCATAAGTGACAGCAACGGTCTGCATCCCACGCCGGTGCGGAATCCCATGATAGAAGGCACCTTCCCGTGAAATCTGAGACAAAGCCCGTTGATGTCCCCCAAACCTTCGAGGTTGGAGAGCCTATCCGCATCGGGGAGCGCATCGCAGATGAAAGCTGGCTGTATACCACGAAGAGAAATAACTGGGAGGCAGATTACGACGTCGGTGGAGGGTGGGGTGGACACAATCGAGAAGAAGTCTTTGGTGAACTCTGGGTCGGAACGCAAGACCATGCGCTTCATGCCCGGCAGACGAACTGGAAGGTCGGTGTCCATAGCTTCCAAGTGCGCGATGCTTTCGCGGACATTCTTGCAGGGACCGCCCAGATCCAAGGACTCCAATGCGGGAGCAGCCTGTAAGATTGCGACCAACGTGGAGAGGTCAGGTAGCCCTAAGACATTCTCGACCGCCAATCTAGTCAAGGCATGAAGATGACCACCGAGATATTGGATGTCAAGGTTCGTCAGCCGTACTTGCTGAACAGCAGGACAGAAGTCGATTGGGAAGAAGTGGTGGCCAGCGCTGATAGGAAACGGGTGCGTGATATTAATGTCTATGTTCCGTATCTGTAGCATAGGAGGAGTCATGATGCGCACTAGACGATGGTAATCTTGCAACCAAGGAAAAACGGCAGAGAGGATCTCGACGCGATGNATATGGGGAACTAGAGCATTCATGAAAGGCGCACCGTCCGTCACCTTTCTTGATATGAAAGTGACATCGAGAGGTCGGTCTCTAGAACAAATGAGAAAATGTTCTCGAGAGACTGGCGTTTGATGAGCGCAAAGGTGAGTCCATAGATTTGCTAAACTTTGCGCGACGGCATTCCAGTGTGTGCATACTCGAAGGATGCGGACCCAACTCCCACTAGTGACTGTCTCCGCGCGAAGGATGCAAAAGATCTCTGCGAGTATCTCGTTCGGGATGAGATAGACAGGACCTTTCGTTGATACAGTGCACTCGGGTACTTCTGGGAGTGATGTGAAGTGCGAGACTGTGCGAGTGATTGGTGAAAGGACACGCCGTATGGGTGGGACCGAGGTGATGTACTTCAGGTTAGGCAAGCTGTGTGAAACTCGCCGAGAGCGCATGATCTGTAAAGACAGCCTACCAGACCCTAATATCAGTCGCTGCAGATATAAACAATGCCAATCGTCTGACATACCTGTTTCAATGTATATACTAGGAGATGTACGCGGATGGTTGAGGTCAGGTAATCCTGAGTAGACCGCATAGACCTCCATCGTTTTTCAAGGAACTGGAAGCGCAAAGCATAGTTGTAGCTTTGAGGACCATGAGACTTTTCTGCTTTGAGTTCAGATAAAGATGAAGTTGCACGAGCTGAAGGCAAAGCAGGGAGCTGGTAGGCGGCGTCAAGGCCGGGACGCAAAAACAACGTGTTCCGCGATACGCGGAGTCTGCCGCACTCTTCCCTGCATGCAGCTGGTTCGGACTCGACTCGGTCGACCACAAGTCTCGTAACTTGAGGAAGACAATCGTTCTTCCCATAGATGAATTCTTGCGTGTCGTGGTGAGTTGCAGTCTTGTATATATCCTCTATCATTACTGAAAATGTTGCTATCAGTGCCAGTGCGGTGTCACGGCCTCGTCGTAACCTTGAAGTTCAAAGTACTACTATAGGCTCAGGTGCGTTCACCCACTGCTCGCAGAGGTAATCGCTGATTTGAAGATATTCTATTGAATTCTGAAGAGCGGATCATATTTTCCTGCGATGGGCAATGACGTGTCACTCTTGGCAAACGAGGACGAGGACGAGGCCAATTTCATTGTGCCAGTTCTCCCAAAGTTGCCAATATCCTTCCAGGATGTTGATTCTCTACACGCATCGAACGCGAACGGACCCATCGCTCGGATTCCAGTCGAGATTCTTGCTAAAATCTTTCACATCCTGTGCAAAGACCTCTCTGGTGAACGACGCTGGACCTACATCCTCGAAGTCTGCACATACTGGCGTGCTGTGGCGCTTGCAACTGCGAGATTGTGGACGCGTATATCCAACGACGAGTCTCATACCAGGCTGAAACGCAGCCTTCTTCTCTCTCAACAATGCCCTTTACATGTGGTGATTACCCCCGACGGGAACATCACTCTTGGACCATTCATCAAAGCCTTACTTCCTTATGCCCATCGAATTGAAACGGTATCAGCCGCCCTTTTCCTCTCTGCAGCCCTGAGCAAGCTGATCACCATGTTGCCGAATGTCCGCGTCGTTTCTATTGAGAGCAAATCGACACAGCTCGTCTTCCCATTTGTCCATTTCACCGAGGCTGCAGTCGTTCAGCTGAGAGACACCGATGTCGCCTTCAACTCCAAGAACCTCAAGATGCTCACGACATTGAGCATTGTCAATCCTAGCGGACTTCCTACACTGCTGAACATCCTGAGCGTTATTCGGGAGGCTCCTGCACTGGAGAGCTTGGTTCTGACAGGTCCTATGCGAGGTCACGCGGAGGGGAGCGTAAACGTCCTGCCACGTACTCAACCTGTACGAATGTGCAACTTGCGGTCCGGCATCCTATGTACCCAAGCGGCATTCACCAGTGCGTTCTTTACCGTCTTTGTCGTCCCTGCTTCCGCGCGGATAGGCATCCAAGTCCAAGCTCCCAAAGATCGGGACGAGGCAGGACGCAACCCCTTCATACGGGCCTTTCCCGACAAATCCCTCCTGAAGAATGTGGGGTGCCTGCTCCACGCAGATCGCCTGCTCGTGGACATCAAATGCGAACCGGGCATTACATGCAGGGACACGAAGAGTGGCGGCGCAGTTGGGGTGTACGTCGTCGCCAATGATTACCCCACTGCCTGGAAGAACGTCGTCAACGACATCTTGCAGGCCGTCGAGCTCTCCGAGCTCGGTCAACACATCACAACACTGGGTCTACGCGGAGACAAAGAACGCGCGTTGGACCTTACATCTTTGTTCCGTGCGCTTCCCAATGTACATACCCTCAAGATCGATGCAGGGAACATTGATAATGTGCTCACTGCTTTGAGCAGTATCGAGTTGTTCTCCGAGCAGGAGAACTGGCTCCTCTGTCCAAACCTCAGGGAGCTCGAGCTACGTGACGTGGACATGGACGACGAAGTTATCACGAAGATCTCGGAATGTTTCCAAATACGCAGCGGGTTATGTGGTTATGATTTGGGACCAGCTCTTCTGTATGACCCGGCAAGAGTGGAGGTGGCACGCCCCGAGTTTATGGGCTCTGTCATGAATTTGTTACTGAAGGCGACTCGCTGAATCTCCGTTGTGTAGTTGAAAGACACTGGGTACTATTATTTGCTACTACGACATGGTGCATATTTTGTACTTTTCGGCTTTCGTCACGGTGATAAGGACGGATTTCTCCATATGATTGAGCGTCAACGCGTCACCGTAGTACGTGACGCGTGTCGAGCGAGTATTCCTTTTAACTCCCAAAGTTCGAGCTCAAGGAGAAAAGAAGACCTTGTGCTGTAGATCTATCGTGTAAGTACTCAAACGTTGGTTCAGCTGTTACTTAGACTGACAAGAGTAATAAATTATAGCAGCACTAGTACTACGACCCTGGCAGGTGGTAGTAGTCGAGGACACCGTCACCGAACACTGATTACCGTGACTGGTAGGTATGCATGTATTTCAGCACAGTGTATACTTTCATTATTTGATTTCAATTCTTTATAGGATGGACGACGATAGCGGATCACCTCAAATATGTCCGAACGACGACTTCGCTCTGGAGACGTCGTCTGTCCCTGTATGCGACATGGCAAACGACGGGCCTATCACGCGACTCCCGGTGGAAATACTCTCTGAGATTTTCTGCATCGTGCGGGAAAAAGTCTTCCCATACAGCTGGGACACTATGCTACAAGTCTGCACACATTGGCGAGCTGTGGCGCTTGGAAACCCCCAATCATGGCGCTGCATAAGTAATGCCGAGTCGCCAGCTACGGTGAACCGCGACCTCTCGTACTGTCGAGACCTCCCTCTGGAGGTAGTGATATTTTCCGATCACACAGATATCTCGTCCTTCTTGAAAAGCCTAGATCCTCACCGTCATCGTGTAGAATCACTCGAGGCGTTCCTTCTCCATCGCGCAGATCTTTCCGCGCAGTCTACCGTGTCCTTCCCCAACGTACACTACGTCTCATTCGCCGCCGCCTATCTCAATAGCAACAGACTCGCGATGTTCAGCATCGCTAACAATGGTGGTTCCTCCCTCCCAAGTCTGGAAAACCTCATCAGCGTCTTACAGGCTGCTCCTGTACTGCGGGTCTTAAGGCTGCAAGGTACTTGGCCCCATCCTACGGAGGACATAGAAGTTCTGCGGGGAATGCTGCCTACCGAGATGCCGTACATGAAGACTGCTATCTTCCGCACAGAACTGGCGTTTACCAGAGAGTTCCTCTCCGTTGTGTCGTTCCCAGATCCCTCCCGGGTGCTGCTACAAATGTCGATCCCCGCCGGCGAAACCAGGATTCCTACCAAAGCAGGTCGCAACATCTTCTCATACGCTCTTCCGGACAGAGTATTCTTCCACAATGTGGGTCGCCAATCCGAAATAAACGGCGTATTTGTGACACTCGACAGCGTCGCTGGCTTTTCCTTGGTGCCCGGACCGCTGGCATTCGAGGTCGACACTGGATCCAACCCCCACGATCACACTTCCCTTTTCTGGCGCGACATCGTCTGTGCGTTTGCGGACGCCATGCGTCACGGGCGACTGGGTCTTAACGAGCACTGCGCAGTCCTTTCTCTCCGAGGCGATGAAAATCATGCGTTGGATCTCATGCCTCTGCTGCTCGCACTCCCGAACTTGGAATTCATCGAGGTCGAGGGCCGATACCTATTCACTCTGCTCGACGCTCTGGGCGGTGTCAATTTATTTTCCGAGAGAGACGACGTGATCGTTTGTCCGGTGTTGAAGCGGCTGCGGGTACGGGACTTGTTCGTGGACGATGGTGTCGTCGCGAAGCTCTCCGAATGCTTCCACATGCGCAGAGAGTGTAGCGGCAGTGAAATGAGGATGATTCAACTCATCCTGATCGACCCAGTCACCGAGAACCAGATTTCTCTGCAGACACTGAGAGGCAACATTGCCGCTATAAGTAGTCAAATCATCTGCTCTAAATCAGGTATTGATGACATAGACCTCGATGTTTCAGCGGTTGTTATTTCCGAATGAGATGGATGACTGTGTGCCACTGGCATTCAATAAACGATAATTTACATTCCAATACAAGGATATGAATGTTGAGACCATGGGGTATTCTTAGAACGTGCACAGAGTGAAGTAGGATGATGTGAGAGTGAACTGGATAGAGAGGATTAAAAGGGGCTAGAATGTGTGTCTGAATTCGTGCGTAGGCTGGAGATGCATGTGCACCGATCGCGATGCTTACTTACAAGTTTACATCTCCCTATCTCGCATCCAGTGACCGCGTGACAGATACACATCATCTTTCGGATTCGACGAGAGGGTATATGGGCCAGGACCTCCGACCGATGTCAAGCTGGGTGTAGTCTCCTCCATTGCGCCCGCAGCGGCGGCAGCGGCCCAAGACGCTAGGCTGAGACTGGGAAATATACCTGAAGCAGAGGCACTGGGAGAAGCTGAACGTTGGTGTGGTTGAGGTGACATAAGATGTGGAGATGGAAGATCAGGGGAAGTGGTGGTGAGGGCAGTGGTGGCTATCGTGGCAGGTGGTAGAGACTTGACCGGGGTCTGTGGCCTTGAGGGGCCTATGGGAATGACGGCGGTGGCCGTAGAAGCAAACGCAGCGCTTGCTATACGAAAGCTTTGTACTCTCCGACTGAGAGCCTGGAGAACAGACCGCCGTCCTCCATCCCCTGCACCGTCGGTTGGGTTGTCTGATGTACTTCGACCACCTCCGTGCTCTCCATTCTCGTCCGGATCTGCTCCCCCGTGGTTCGTGAACGTCGTATGGATAGATGAGTCTGACAATCCTCTAGGACGCAAGGTCCGCTCGAGTAACGTGTCGTGTACGACATCTCTTGCCTCGTCATCTTCGTCCACCTTGTCTCTGCGGCGAGGAGGCGACGCTGGTACATCCCGGTCAATCATGGCATCCACCACTCTGGACAGGCGTTTGCGTGAAGGTGTGCCCTTGCCTATAATCGTGGATGTGGTGACGGTCGTTTCACCATCGAACTTGGCTATGGAGGAGAAATGTCTTAGCGTGTTCCTCCCAAAAGTGGCACTGCCAGTACTGTGACTCGTAGCAAGAGCTGAAGGACGATTCACAGCGAGACGCTGAGGCTTGGGTACAACGATCCACGGATCGTTAGAATCTGTCGTTGGTCTTGGAGCGCCGGCGAAGATGTCCATGAGACCCCTGGAAGAGCTTGCGATGGCGGAGGAGGGGACAGGACTTTGACTCTGGCTTGGGACGGTAGATGGTGTGCTGACATTCGATGGGACTGTTACACCCGGTGACGTGATCGTACTAGATGCGACCCTTCCGGCACCTGCACCAGTGAACTCAACGTTCACCGTGGTAGATGTGGCCGCGAGTGCAGCTTCGCGCTTGGGTACAATCCGCGGTGGTGGCCGAATCCTTCCTCGGCTGTTAGAGCGCACAGGAGGAGACAGGGCACGAGACGCAGAGTCCTCTGGACTGATCCCCGATCCAGGTAATCCCAGAAGTTTGGATAGTGGTCCCATCCATGCTGGTGTCGAACTAGTGGTGTTCGTATCACCTTGCAGCGGAGAAATGGCAGCTGTCTTCGAAGGATGCATAGCCATATCACTGATTCTTCCTGCAATCGTAGGATCCAGGATGACATCATTCATGGCGACCCGTAACTGCCCTACTTCTGACAATAGGTCTTTGAACAACTTGAAAAGTCCTCGGAGGTCCTTCCGTGTGCATGCTGTCGTCACCTTCTCATCTTCCAAGAAACCACGGAAGAGTGTACGTAACGTGTTCAGTTCTTGCAGAACGCCGCTCACGGTATTGCGCGAAATGTGGCCTACGTCTGCGCCGTGCAGATGTTGCCTCTTGAGTCGATTCGTCAATGTCAGCGCATCGGCTTGAACAAGGCGAGCTGTCAGGACGGAAATACGCTCCAAGAGGATGCCAAGCACAGATGATTGGCCATCAGCGATGGACGAAGAGTCAGACTGGCCTTCGTGAGGAGATGACACGGAGACGGACTCTCCAAATCCTCGAGGTACGGGAGAAGGTCCAAGTAAATTTAGCATATCACTTGCTGGATCGCCACTACCGTCAGTCTGGACTGCTCGGTTGCGCCTCAGTAGGAACAGTGGTCTGATAGCGGATGGAGAAGTAGGTTCATCATCATCGTAGTCCTCCCCGACTTGAAGACTGAATGGGGTGAAGGAAGTTCGTTTGGTGTCCGAACGACGATCTGTTTCAGGTGTGAGGGGTTCCTACCAGACACTTATGGTCAAATCTAATTCAAGATGACGAGACGACGCACTTACAAAGACACGACGTGGACGTTCCACGCTAACAGACCGCCTGTCAAGTGTTGGGGCAAGTTTTACCCCACCGCTTCCGTTGCGTTGCAAAGATGATCCCGATGCAGAGAATCTGAAGGTCGTAGATGTTGGAGATAAGTCATGGTACGCAGAAGATGCAGCGCTGGATGTATGACGGTGGTGCTTTGCATAGAAAGTGGGTTCGTCGTTGGCACGTCGCTCGTCGATTTCCTCTTGAAGTATCCGGAGGTCTTCCCTAGTTTCGGTCAAGATATTCTGCAGTTCAGCATTGTCCCGTTTGAGGGCTTCGTTATTCGCCACAAGAGACTCCAAAACTTTCGTCACTTCTGGATCGTCGGCAACAGAAGTGTGACCAGGTTCCTACAATGTACGTTATATCGAGTACCTTGTCACAAGCGTGTCCTGACTCACCAGTTGCTGTAATTGCTGCAGACGCTGCCGCGCATCCGTCAATATTTCCTCCGATAATTCCAGACGATGAGATCGCTGCATCTCCAAGTCTTCACGAAGTCTACCGACTTGAGCTCTTAGTTTAGCTTCCGAAAGAGCAGGGTCATTAGACTTCATGCAAAACTGCTACTTGGTAATACAACTTACAGCATTTTTCCTTCAGCGATGAAATTCGCGCCTCTACCATGCGTGCCCGTTGCGTAGCACTGTCTCGTTCTTGCTGAAAGTCTTCCTTCTCTTGCATCACCGTCGCTAGTCGTTGTTCCAGACCAATTGAACGCGCATGCTGAGCCGTCAGTCGAGTCAAGCCCTCTCGAGCGTTCTTCAGCTCCACAAGAGAGCTCTGGTGGGAAGTCTCGACGAGTTCACTTTGCATCAACGCTTGATGCAGTCGCTGAAGCACTATTAAGTCACACTGATCAAAGCCACACTCAAAGGATCGCGCACTTTCTCAAGGGTTGCATTCTAATGAGATACATGAGCCCGAGTAAGGCGTATACATAGATTATACGTACTCACCTGTCTAACCAATTGTTCAATCCGTTCGTCCAAGTCCCGTTCAGAGTGATCCGGATGCTGGGGACACCCATTGAGCCACTGTCAAGCCATGGAGAAAGTCCCAAATTACCTCGTGCCTGCGAACATATGCTTCGTGTCTCTCCAGCAGTGCTTGTCCGACCTCTTCAGTAGACAATGATTAACAACCTGGTACTCCGAGTTATTCAAGACTCACCAGCACTGAGTACCAATCTGCTCTCCAGCTTAGTCTTGAATGCAGCCCATGCCTTGCTCGTCTCGCAATCCTCCTTTCCACAACAACATGTTGCAATCTCTATAGGCTCTGGCGACCGGACCCTAGAGAAATCTGCGAGAGCTCGAGTCAAATCATCGATGGTTGCTGTAGCGTCGCGTAGACTGCGTTGTGAGTCGGGGGTCGAGGAACGGGAGTCCACAGACATGGTTGAGTGGTGGTAAACGGCTAACTCAGGTGCTGCGTGTGGGTATGGCCCGTATGGGGTGATGTCCTCGAGGCTTGGTTGTTATAAGGGAAGCTCCGTGGTGGTTGCGATATTAGATGCATGCAGAGATACGGATTAGTGTTGCATTGGAGAAGAAAGGTTATCAAGGCGTTCAAGCGAATCCAGAGTCCTACAAAACAAGCCAACTGCGCGCCCGTCAATCAACATGGTCGCTTAGGACAAAGGTCCTCACTCTCGAAGTCTTTGTGAGAAGATGCAACAGAAAGATAGTATTTAGGACGCTGCCTAAGGTTGTAATGTCTAAATACATGGTAGTAGCAAAGCAGGATTAACTGATGGTATGCGCAGAGTATTACCGAGTCAGCATTAGATACAACGAAAGACGAACCATGTACATGTGGAGGGATTAAATTAGATGCAAAAACGGCGAAAGCATGAAGCATGAAGGGTGGTGGTATGTGTTACAATGAAAAGGGGCGTCGACAGTCGTAAACCTACTCAATAATCTTGACAACCAACTCCGATATCCAATTGATCATCTTTTGTCCCGAAGCACTAGAAATGAATGTGAAGTTCTTGGAGAGACCGCCCATGTAGAGATCCTCCAACGCTTTCTCGTAGTTCCTGCTAGAACCGAGGCTGCCCTCCTCGACCGTGCTCAGCGTCGAAGCCGAAGCGTTGCGGTAGGTTGCCACCTTGTGGCGATCGCGCATGCAGACACGGAAGATACTCGAGACATAGCCCAGGATCTGTGCGCGCGAAGAGTTGGCAAAAGCATCCTTGATCTTGTCCGAGAGGGCATCAAACCTACCAAAATTGAAGTCAGTGAAGTAGCGGAAGAGGGGACACGAAAATAACTTACATCAACGATACGATGTCGGGATGCGATACGGAAATTTGAGCGAGTATGTCGTACAACATCTCAGTCTCTTTGTCATCGCCTTGGGAAGTCGTGAGTATGGAAGTAACAAATGCCACGGTGAACAGCGCTTTGTCGGCGTCGTCGACTCCCAGAAGACCGTGAGGCACCTTCACTGCGATGTCATCGTCCAAGTCTGTTGGGAGGAGCTCCTCTGAATACCAAGATTGATGAATGTCGGCATCCCGGAGCAGTGATTTGAATGACTCGGCGGTAGTGGATATCGGCAAGAGTGCAAGGAAGTATCCTGCAGTCTCCTGGCAGATGGGAGCACCCGGACCATCGACGTGCTCTATGTCTCCGCACGAGCGCACGGTAACTCGAATGAGGGTACGCAGGGCCTCTGAAGCCGACTCTCGTAGTTTAGCATGACGCATGCCCTTGAAAATGATCGCGGCCAGAGAGAAGGAGAAGCTTGTCTCGAACGACAGACCGAGGATGTTGTCAAGCTGGCATGCGACGTCTTCAAGGGGTGCCCTTCCGTCCAGAAGTGTGATCGCAACGCCTCGATCCCTGAACATTCCTTGATCCGACATCCTCGTCAATGTTGCCTGGAGCAGCTGAATGGATTCTGTGTAGAAATTGATGAGACCGGATTGGAGAAGGGCCACAGCGAGCCAGAACAGCTGCGGCAAGTAACGAGACTGAGGAGGCAACGCTGGGACAACCCGATAGATACACCTGAGCATGCTCAGCACGGCAATGGTTTCGTTGTCCGACACTTGCGATAGCGCAGTCTTGTACGCAACGAGGATCTGATAAAGTAGGTCGTCGTCCACATCGGAAGAGGCAAGCGTACCTAACGCAACGAAGGCCCGAATTTGGATGGCTGGGGAGAGCTGGAATGCGGAGGACGTGACCAAGCTCATCCATCGTGCACGCCAAACGTTCAGAAGACCTACTCGATGCATGAGCATGGAAAACGATAAGTTCAGTGAATGAAGTATGCATACCTGCATTGCCACCAACTGCTTCCATTATGCGAACCAGAAGGTTGCACAGTTGAGCTAAAGCATCAAGAGACGCCTTGTCTGAGGAGAACTCGTAGAGCGAGTAGTCGCTTGTGGAAGAAAGTCTGAGAAGGCCAAAGCACTTGAGAGTTGCAGGTAAAGTACATTCGTCCAACAACGCAGTGAGTTCCGGGCTCGATTCCGAGTCGCCTTTCCGCGCTAGATACACCGCCTGCAATAGGTTCATGACGATACCGTATACGGACGTGCGGACAAGGAGGTCGCCAGTGGCTGCAGTGAGCGTGACGATGTGCACGACTTCCGGTACGAAAAGTTGGGCGTTTGCCAAGTTTCGAGGCTGCGAGTTGGCAACCAATGTGAGACGAAGGAGACATGCGATCTCAGCCCAGTGGACGTTCTCCGCTAGGTCCTTCGTTGGCTTGGATTGTGTCTTCCCGAGGACCTTGCGGACGCGGGCGAAGATACGACCACGGACGTTGATTGACGTGATACCACTCATGATGTCAGCGACGACGTCGCATCTGGTGGAACCAAGGCCACCATCGACAGCAGCGCGCATCAGCTCGTCAAGCACTACGTTGACGACGCTGCTGTCCAGCTTGCCAACTTCCGTCCAGATGTTTTTCTGAATCATGGGGTATATCTAATCTATGGTAAGCGACAGATCCAATAGATAAAAGTCACAATGTTTGGCATACCGAGTGGTCTGCTACGCTGAGCTCGATCAGGACACGAATGCAATCCCGGAATCGAGTCCCAGACTGTTCGAAGAATTTGCTACCAGGATCCATGAACCTCTCGATGTTCTTGATCCAAGGTGCGATGTACTGCAGGCAGTTGATCCTCTGAGCCATTGTGGTTTTGTCCATACCGTTGGAAACTTCATTGATGAAGTCCAACGTGAGTTCGGGGGCGAACAACGCTAGTTTCTCGCTGAGCTGCGTAACAAACTGTCCAGGATGGCCTGGGATGAAGACAGCTGGTGACAATGTGAGCTTCCAAATCATTGATAGAAGATAGGCGATACATACCTCGCGACGGAACGACAGGCCGTCCTTCAAAGTCAAGTGAGGTACATGTCGCAACGAGGAGCTCGTATGCAGCCGTCCTAAGCTCTTCATCGCTACTACCAATGTTGAGCATACCAATGTGAAGCAAGGTCGCTACGACGTTAGACAACTTGGAGAAACGATCCGCGATGGAGATCCGAATATTGCGCACGCTACCCTTGGCAGCACGGATGGCCTATAGGAGTTCTTGCATCAGTGACAAGGCAAGATTGCGTGCCCAATGAGACTTACCTTGACGATGACATCTCGCATTGGGGAAGTGAAATACAAGGTGCTGCCTTGCCTAATCTTGCGAATGATGAACTCATGGGGGTCATGTCCAGTAGAGACATTGTAGACGTCGCTGATATCGCTGAGATGGATGATTTCCGTGGCCCGGCACGCGAGCGTGCTTGACGGCTTCATCTACTTTGGACATGAGCGAAGAAGCGAAATAGATGGAAACAAAGACGAACCGTCGTAATGCGCAGATGGGTCGTGGCGACCTGAAGAGTAACAGGTACTCGCATAGGGTGGTTGTGTCGCATAGTCACTTCGGAGAACTCGTCCCGCTGCTCGTTTTCTTGTTCCACTATGAAATAAAGCTAAGTTCTCGGGGATGAGGAGAATCTTGGTGTTATCGACGTACTAGCACATTCAAGAGATGTCATCGTCACTACTTTTGCGCCGTATTCCTTCACTAGTTCCCGAACAGATAAGTGGGTTGAGTACTTCTGTGCGAATGGTTGACCTGTGACATCCTTAATCAGCATATTGGCTTCATATTGGATAGAAAGTGAACACACCACTGGCCAGACAAGAGAGTCGGCGCATATACTTCAGCGCCAAGTCATTCGGTGTCAACAGGCGAGCCTTGACAAAACGTTCCCTGATGTCGGTGGGAATAATCTCATGCGCACGCTTGACCCACAACGTAGGAATATGGGAGACGGCTGTGAAGTTCGTCCAGTCAAAGATGATCTCGAACGTCCTCTTCTCCATTGCTGGTGTTGTGAGCGTCTGGGTAACATGATTAGCGAACGCGCAACATTGGAGAGGGAGAAAACTCTGATACCTTGAAGATGTAGCAGAGCAACAACTCAATATCGAGGACCTCGACGTCGAGCTTGGAAACAGAGAGTACGAACACCGCGTGTGGGTGCTAGAAGATCGTCAGTGTCAGAAAAACATGCAGTCAAGGAAGCCCACGGACCATGTAAACGTTTGCCTCCACGAAAAGATGCTGAACACTGGTCGTGTCACGGTGTCCACACCTAGCCATCAGTTCCAAGTACGGTGGATGCCCCTTGCTGTCCAACTCAGCGAGTTGAGGTGGTGCACTCTCAGTGTTGTTCTCAACAATGGCCTCGCAAATAGCTTGCCAAGAAGTCTTGACATCTCCGTCGGATGGTGACTGGTCGTAGACCTTTGAGCCGCTGAGCAGTTCCTTGCCGATCTTGTCAGCGTGCTTGTCGAAGAACCTGTGCAGGAGAAGGTTGTCGGTGTCATCGTAGGCCGTGTCCAGCCACTCGTCTTGTTCCTCATCAGGCCCTGGGGGCGTGTATTTCTAAATCAAGAATATCAGTCTGAAGACATTGTGCGAGTTATTGAAGAATGCGTACGTTGACTTCCGTCAAGAAGCGCGTCACGTTTGTGATATTGTCCTGCAAAAAGTCATTGAGAGGTGTCATGTATGCCTCCTTGCCGAAGAAGACGTTATTCGCCAAGTTCTGGATGATCTTTGCGATGGTCATCAGTCCACGACGGATGACGGGATCGTCAGGAGTCTCCAAGTCGATGTCAGACGGCGACACGATTGCAGGTGAGATGAAGCTGCAATCAAGTGAGAAGTAGAAACACCTCGCACGAGACTGTCAACGTACCGCAGGAAAATGAAGGCACCGAGAGCGGCGAATTTCGAGTGTGGCCAGACCTCATTGCTAAAAATTCCATCAGGGCGCAGAACGTGCAAATGAGACCGTTGTCACTTACACAACCTTAAAGATGTACGAGCAGAGCTCACGGAACATACTACAAATGGCGTGTTTAGAGCATTATCAACGGAGGATGCGATGATTAGCTCACCTTGGGAAGGCCGGAACAGAGGACGCGATGATCTCCAAGAACGTCCCAGCAATCAATTCCACGGACTTCTGGTTCTGCACGATATCTTGCTCGCTAGCCCTGCTGGGATCAATCTCGTAGCTCTTTCCTTCGGGCGCGGACATCATGGACTTCAACAGCGGCTCGATGAGGCTGCGAAGGTAGTTGTAACCATACAGCTTCGCGAACGCAGACAAGATTCGAGTGTAGGTGGAGTTGCCTCGGAACAAGGCATTGTCGTTCTCTAAGCAGCAAAGGGTAAGAACACGAGGTGAAGCAAACTGAGAAGTTAGAGCGTACCTGCACGGGAAACCTCCTTGTCTACCATGAGCTTCATCAAGTTCATCAAAGATGACCGAGTATCGAAAACGTTCAGAAGCACGGAGATGATCTCGTTGACTTCGCTTGCAGGGCAAACCTCGCAGATGGCGAGCACCAACCCAATCTGCACACGATTCTTTCAGTTCACCTTCCACGACGGGTTTGCACCGATCACTTACATCCGGTCCTTTGATGATCTACTCAAGGATGTCATTACACACTCTTAACACGAATAGTGATGAAAGCTTACCTCGCACAACTTGTTCTGACGACCACCTTCAGTAGGGTCTTCCTTCGCGCTCAGCTTGATACCTTTGTTGAGCACGCGGGCGAACACATGCGTGAAGATAACCTGCTTGAGAGGATCCGAATCGTATGCCATCGGGAGACAATGTTTAACACCGAACTCCGTGTTCGCGCTGATGAGCGACGCGAGACCTGTGATGATGAGCTCGCGTTGTTCAGGATCCCTATGCATAGCCTACAAAGAAATTCAGCACAGACCGAAAGAGAAGTGACGCATAGATACGTACCAACGTGAAGCCAGACACCTCAGACATTTCGTCACCGGGCACATAACCGTCCATGCGATTGTATTCCCAGACCTTGAGAAGGAAGCTCGAGTACCGGATGAACATCCTCGATACGACATGGTTGGCATCTTCTGCAGAAGTCTCGTCCGCCGGTGAGAGCTGGAGGCGGTCGAACAGTCGGACAACAGTCTTAAGGGCACACGAATTGAGCTCTCGCTGGTTGCGAAGCATTTCCTCGCCATTGATCTGCAAGGAAATTAGTATCGAGATACCTCTGTGTTGTACTCAGTAGGGAGACATACCGCAGTAGGATCCTGAGCCCACTCAATCAAACAGTCGATAATGTTCTGACGGGGAAGACAGTCCTTCGCCGACGCGACCGAGTTGTCGGGGTCGAATACATTATCGCAGAGCGTGCAGAACTTTAGCTTGAGGCGCTGCGTAGATGGCTCGGGCTCTCTGGCAATGAGTGTCACCAAAGTTTGAAGCATGGAGCTCAGGTTGACGTCTTCAACGTTCCGTGAGCTTGAAGCCAGCGTGGTGACGATAGACAGCGCTTGGTCCAAGAAGAGCGACAGTGACGACCAGTCGATCGTTTCGCCCTCAGTGACTTGATGCAAGACTTGGTCCAGTTCCCTAAGGATCCTGGTATACAAACGCGGGCTCAGCTCAGCACCCAAAGCCTCCCTAGCGACGTCTCTGGCCTGTACGGAGTCCGAGACAAGAAGGTTCACAATCTCCGTGAGGAAGATAGTGAGGAGATCCTGAGGGTCACGCAAGACACGCATTTGATCTGGCAGGAACTCGGAAGGAAGGAGAGTCGTGAGCGCAGACGAGTCGTGTCCTTCCTTGGAGCCAACAGCTCCAAACGCAGCCATGAACAGAGTCAAGTTCTGCCATTGAGCATGGCGTTCCTGCAAGCAGTGTCTTGAGTAAGCCTGTTCATGAGGAGAACGAGCGTGTTTTCTCATACCTCCATTGTTAGCGACTTGTCTCCTACAGGAACGTGTGTCATATCCTCGGAGCCATCGAATGACATACGAATGGCCATCTCGTTCAACGCAATCCACCTCCAGTAGCACTCCTGCCACACAGCCATGTGAACGGGAGAGGGCAACTTGATTTGCCTCATCAGCTTCCTGACGCGCTTCTGCTGTGCCACACGACCTTTGAGACGAAGTCAATACTCACATCCACATGTAACAGGTCAAAGAGACGTGGAACGTACCTATCAACGCGCCCTTGTTGTCACTACCAAGCTGTTCGTACACAGGGAACCGCTTCACACGCTCGTCGTCGTCCAATGTAGCATAAGACGGTGCAGAACGCTGACGTTCCGCCACCGCGATCAAACGAAGGCCTTGACAAGCCATAGCGGACACCGTCCGGTCAGCAGACGTGACCACGACGAGGAACGCGATCTCAGCAAGGGCAATAGAAGGAATTTTCTCTCGCTCCTCACGAACATGAGCCATATGTTCCTGAATATTCTCATCAGCCTGGAGAACACAATGAAGTAGAAATGACGACTTACAGGCAGCACACGAGTCAGGCGATACATCATCTCCAACGCCATGTTGATATGCATGCGCTGCGCCTTGAAATCTGTCCTGCTGTAGATGAGATTGTTGCACACTGCCACCAACACCGCTGACGACACCGTCGCCATCCATTCCGTATACAGTTGGAACCTCGGGTGCTCAGGAGGATACCGCAAGATATAGTCAATGCCGGTACCGATACTGCGGTGCACAGACATCTTCACGACAAAATCTCCAGGGACTTGGTACATCTCGAGCGTGTGCGGCAACCAGGTATGCTTCTCTGTGGCATCCAGAGTGGCGAGCTGCCAGGTATAATCGGCGCGGAAGAGAGCGAGAGCGGCGAGGGAGAGAAGTTCGCGATCGGGCATTGTCTCGGAAGTGTAACGTTTGGCTTTGGGGCGGAAGGCTGGCTTCTTGATGCTACCCATGGAGTCAATCTCACTACGACGAAGAACAGCATGCTGCAAGAATTTATGAGTACTTGTTACGCGGTGACAAAAGAGGGGCTTACCGAAAAGACCGAGGAGATACGTCCAGCGATGACAGCTTTCAGCTCATCCAAGGATTGCTGCCATGGCAGTCGATTGGCCTATGCACACCACTCAGTACCACGGCCCCGTTAGATAGACGTAACAACATACCTCCGTCAGCAACGTAATGCACGCTTTCACAGCACATATCTTCACAGCATCAGACTGCTCAGGCTCCATACACTTGAGGAACACGGGAAGTGCCTCGCCAGAAGGCAGGAACCTGAAGAGAGTTACAAGCGCGTCGCCAATGAGCGCAACGTCGATCTCATCTGGACAATCCCAGAACGGCTTCTGCAAGGGACCCCACTGCAACAGCACTGCCTACAAAGATACAAGTCAGCTCCAAGGGGAGTGGCAAAATCTGCATGGATGATTACCTTGACTTCATGCGCGATATCGCCAGCCAACGAGATCAGAGAGACTTCGCGCTCGGCCGGGTCCACACGAGATGCGGCTCTGCATATATCCAACGCGCATATCATGGCTACTTCCATAAGCTTAGGCTGAGAGCTCATCGTCTTGATGATCTGGTCCGCGAAGTTACGCTCCTGTATGCGGTCAATTCAGCGCTGCATCGAAGTGTGACAAGTAAAACCAGAACTGACCTTCCTTCCCGTGAAACCTCTTGTCATCCCAATAGAATTGTTCTGGTACTCGTTCTTGATTCTGTCCGAGCTGATACACATCAATGCTGTCAGAGCGGGCCACACGGCGGGCTTGTCCGCTGTCTCGTGCAACTCGTACAACAAGTCGAAGACACGCTCGGGGGCATTTTCCAACTTCCGATGAGAGATGATGCATTCGTTGAACTCCTCGGAGTTGTGCTCGATCCAGCTCCAGATGGCGTTCCGTAGGGGACTGGCGAGAGCAGCTTGAGCATCGCGACGCATGTTGACAAGTAGAGATGAGAGCTCTTTGAAAGGGAGATCAGCATAGTTCGTGAAATAGAACAGTGAAAATCATACCCTGGAGAGATTGAATGAGACGCCCTCTATCCAATGAGCAATGCGTGAGAAGTTGGAGATCAATGATATCTGGGTCGTCCTCCGAAGTCGACGCGAGACCATGGATTCGCTGCCGAATTCGCGTGAATACGACCGACCAATTCGCCGCAGAAAGGTGGTAAATGATCCTCCCAGTGATCTTCGCAATGAGACTGCTCAGCGAGATCATAGAGTTCGAGACGATGGCCGACGTCTTCTCATACTCCAGCGACCGAAGGGCTTCCGCGGCGCTAGACACGACAGATGGTGAATCTGTGGAACGCAGTGAGGAATTAGAGTGCTTGAAGCTGAAACGTTGTCGGAGTTGCGCCGGCTTCGGAAGAGACGACTGGCCACCAAACGCCTCGAACGACAATGACGCCTCTGTTGCGTCCACTGATTCGAAGTCGTGATACGAGGCGTTGAAATGAAGATTCGCAGAAGACATGAGCCTGCGGTGCGGGGGCGCGCTTTGGCGCAGGAAGACAACCATCACGCTCAAAAGGTATCTGGCGCAATTGTCGTCCAGAGGCTGAGGCTCCGAGGCCGAGTGGACGGACCCTGATGTCCTCTCAGAAGGCGCTTGCCGTCTACGACTCGAGGAATGTAAGGAGGAACCTGGCGATGTGGGTCCGTGAATGTTTGAAGGATCCGTGGAACCCTTCCCAGTACGGGAATTTGGTCTTGTGTCTTCTGAGACTGAAGCACGGGACGCCATAGCAACCGAAAGGACCTTCAAGAGGAAGAGCTCGGATTGAAGGATGTCGAGATTCGCGTATCCATTGGGATCATTGGTCTGTGTACAGCGTTGAGGGATGCATATCACCAGACCTTAACGTGAGTACACACCTTGCCCAGCTTATCCAGTAGTTCTGCAAGTGCCCATGCAATGATATCCAGCGAGTCCCGCGACAGCTCAACCAGGGCTTCTACGGCTTGTCGAATGGCTTGGTCTTCCTCCAAATCGGCCAGAGTGGTGCCGGCATTACAAGGAAGCTGAGAACTACTCGTGGGTCTCGTCGTTCACCACGCATAAATGATACCACGCACCTTGTTCTTCAGTCTGTTTACTAGCACATAGACTACTTTTTGTTGCGGGGTCGTGGGTTGGGGTGACGGGTTCTGCGTATAGGGAAGATTAGAGGATGAATGAAGCGGTGACTGCCCCGAGACACTGTGATTTGATCCATTGCTTCTATGGTTTCGGGACGCGTTGGAGTGACCAGCCGCAGACGGTCGACGTACAGGCATGGCTAGCGGTTACCGACTGTGTTGCGTCGAATGGGTAATGTGAGTCGAGCGCACAAGTGAGTGTTTGGCGATGAGGACAATGAAGAGGAGGGGGGAAACTGAGGGACGCCGTTGTCGAGCACGTCGATGTAGACGGCGTGGAAGAGGGTCTGCACGCCAGCGAGGACAGTGAGTCTCGCCAATAGTATTGACGGTCTTCCAGGCGACGGTCTTGACCCAAAAGGCGTTGTGACCTATCGCTATACTCGTCGCTTCTTTCATTACGTAATCCTAACATATCGCATCCTGGCCTCTTCTGGCGACCGTCCCGCCTTCCATTGTACCGCACATTCTTCCTCAAATTTGTTGCATAAGAAGGTTCGTGGCCGCTGCTCTCCTCATAGCTAGGGTATACTGAACCACAATAACAGGCTCCTTGGAAATACACTCTGCTGTAACGCGTGTTTGTTCAGTAGCCTGCCACGAGTTTCCCTAACCGAGTCAGGACGTCCACATCGAGTAAACCAACGGTCCCGCGGCTACCGCACAGCAGCACGGGGTGCTGCATATACAGGTAACGGTTGCAGAAGTTGCGCTTTGATTCTTTCTCTTAGTCGCGAAATAGGCATGTTAGTCTCAAAGTCATGGACATGTACAGGTAAGACACTGCGCGTCATGTTCTGCGGCTGATCATCGAACGTAGGAAGATTGGAAATGATCAGCCATTGTGCTATAATTGATTCATGCAGTGAAGACGTTGTCGGAGTAGCTTCCGACGATTGACATGGCTTCCGCTGCTAACGCGACTTGAACGCATCTTCGTGAGGGTAACAGGTTACTTGGCTGCCATTCGACGGACGACTTCGTCGGAGTCACATCGTCTCGGTCTGCAGACTGCAAATACAACAGGCACAGTTGTCACGAGTCTAATCAACACCACATTTGGCCAGTCTCCGTGTTCGCGTGCTACAAGAATCAGATAGTGGTGCGATAGCATCAAATATCAGCTGAGTTCGAGGAAGGATATCAAAGCGACCAACGCCCTGGTTCGTTGCCAGTCGTCGCCCCGGTCATACAAAATGAACGGAACTGGAAGATCTGCCATAGCACAATGACCACGATCTCCCATTGTTCCCTTGTTGTTTCGCGGGAAGAACGACGCCGTTCTCTGCGGCGCTGTTGCCGAGAATTAATTGATCCTTGACGAGAGCGATGTTTGTACTGCGAGCTATGAGTGCTGGACGTCGAAGGAAAAGTTGACGAACACTGGCTGCAGACGTGAAGAGGTACGAATCAAGAGCGTGGAAGACTGAGGACACATAGGGCGGGGTTTGGTCGGACCCACGTGGACCCACAACAGATTTGGTGCTCAGGCGAACCGATTTAGGGATATCAAACGCCTTCACTTTTGGAAGGCGCTGATATGACTCCAAACAGTTCCGTCTCTGATGGTCTACCCACGGAGGCTGATGAGGTAGAACAATGGGCGGACGAAGGAGGCAGTCTTAGAAAGGCTAAAAGGTGCTTAGTCATGGTCATGATACGTGTTGCGCACTGCCCAGTGCCGAAGGGCTCAAGCAGGCGTGCAGTCGCTGACCCCAGCTGAAAGGCGCCTGGGAATACTTTTGCAAATACTCCGCCCATTGTGCCCTCGTAGCCTCGTGTGGCGGCAGGGAGACTCCGGAGGAGTCTGAAAGGGTACAAAAGCAAACTCCGCATAGGTCTGCCAGCCAGCGCACCCTCCCCCGCAGCCATTTTGTGCGGTGTCCCTCGTCCTTCCGCCTCCCATCACCCCACAATCCTCGCTGGGGCCCTCCCTCCCCGACGACCAGGACCACGTAACGCCAGCCCTCGACGCCATTCTGCTCGCATACCTGCTGTCTTTTCTCTGTCTCCATTGCTGCTCGTCGCTGAATCGACTCGTCGTTTGCGCATTCCTCGCTCTTCTCTGCTTTTCTGCTTCATCTTTTCCTTTGTGCCGCTCTCGTTGTCCAAACCTTTCTGTCGCGATCCGCCTCTCATCTTCTTTCACTCACAAGAGAAAAGCCACTGAAAAACGCCAAAAAATTCCCATATCAGGCCCGACTTCTTTTCTGAATCGTTCATCCCTTCCATCGCTGCCCATCCGCTGCCCCACGTCGTCACACGTTGCCCCCCATGTCACGCTCCGACCTCCGACACGCCGACTTTGATTACTCGATTTATGCAGACGGCCGTGACTTCCATGTCCCCGTGCACAACCACCACCCCAGAGCCGGCGCAGGTCAAATCATGCACGCCAACAAGGCTTCAATAGCAATGCGGTCATATCGGGACAGCATGCCCCGAGACTACGCTCCGCCACGGGAGAGTATGCAGAATACCGCGTACTACCAGTCGCCACTGCCGCAGATAGGGATAAACAACATGAGCACCGGGAGTGACCGTGACGAAGGAAGGAGGGGGGACATTGGAGGATACTCGGCCGGGATGGGACCGCCACAACGTATGTACGGATCCGTTCCGGCGCCACCTCCAAGAATTGTGACGAACAGTGAGGGATGGAATCCGGCGGGCCCGCCCGTTGGCAGACAAGCTCCCGGAGGAGTGGCCGTCAACTCCGGTGGTCCTCAAGTTCAAGGTCCTGGGGCTCAACACCCTTTGCTCCTCAACCACCACCATCGCTCCTCCCCGCCGCGTCCCCCCGCCCCCTTCTCCCCGCCCAACGTCCAGCAGCTCCCTTACGCCGTCGACCGCGACCGCGACGCGATCAGAGACGCGTACTATACCTCAGCTCGCCACAGTTCACAGCACTCACAACAGCAATCTATCTCCTCTCCTCAGTCCCTCGGGCAGCCAACGGCATCATCTCCAACCTCATCGCAGCAGCCACGCTCTACACTTTGGTGGGGCGAACTTGAACCTTGGATGGACGAAGAATACGCGAAACAGGTCTGCAACCTCATGGGTTGGGATCCCGTCAACATCAAGGTCCCGCGTCCTGCACCTGAGGCCGCCTCTGGCAGACAAGCCGCCAACAACCCCGGGTACTGTTTCTTGACGTTCCCGACTCAGACCCACGCCGCGTCGGTCCTAGCACAGATCAACAATGCCAACAACTCCATGACCATGCCGAACTCTAGCCGTCCGTTCAACCTCAACTGGGCGTCGTCAGTTCCTAATGCGCCTCTCAATGGCGCGTTTCCTGCTACAACGATCTCCATTCCGGGTGCCCAGAACCCCCAGTATCCCAAAGAGTACAGCATTTTCGTGGGCGACTTGGCGCCAGAGGTTTCCAACTCAGATCTTGTCGCCGTTTTCCGCAACCCTGTGCTGGGATTGAGGAACGATAGGGAGCCACGCTTCATTCGGCCGTTCCTCAGCTGCAAGAGTGCCAAGATCATGCTCGACCCCGTCACTGGTGTCTCCAGAGGCTATGGTTTTGTCAGGTACGTCTTTCTCCAACATATATCTCTAGACTTGCGTTAATGTTCATGACTCAAAGGTTCACAGACGAGCCGGATCAGCAGCGTGCGTTGATTGAGATGCATGGACTCTATTGTCTCTCTCGCCCCAGTGAGCAGAACAACTTTCCTGTATAGCGCATATACTCACATCCACATTCAGTGCGGATCTCGCCGGCTACGGCCAAGTTCAAGTCTGCACCAGGATTGCCCGGAATGGATATGCCGAGCATGTATGGTGGTATGGGGCCTCAAGCCCCGGCGAGCGCAGATCAAGTGACTATCGCACTCCCGTTGCCAAGCACGAACCAGACGAAGAGCGTTTCCACTCCATTGGCTACAACATCCGGCACGACTTCGTCGTCTGGGTCCAACGCCTCGCTCAACACCACCAACTCGGGGTCGTCTCTCAACGGCGCTCCCACGAGTATGTCTTCTTCGTCCACCTTGGCATCGGCGGCGTCAGATGAAACCTCTACCAATACGGCTGTGCCCCATTCTCCGAATCTTGCACCTGCTGCGAACAATTCGCAAGCTGGCTCTATCACGGCTGACTTAAGCCAGCAGTTGCAAGACCAGATCATGGCTCAGAGGTTCAATCTATCCGAGGAATCTTGGAAGCATCACGCGCAGGCTCGGGCGATCTTGTCCAACTTGATTGGCCCAAACGGCGAGCAGCTCACGTCCTCTGATCCTTACAACACGACTGTGTTTGTCGGTGGTTTATCTCCATTGATCTCCGAGGAGACTCTCCGAACCTTCTTTGTTCCATTCGGCGACATTCACTACGTAGGTCACATTCACATTTGTCGCGTGCGTTTCTTTTGCTCACTACCGCCTTCAGGTCAAGGTTCCTGTGGGCAAGCATTGTGGTTTCGTTCAATTCGTCCGGAAGCCTGATGCGGAGCGGGCGATCGAGAAGATGCAAGGTTTTCCGATAGGAGGCAGCAGGATTCGTCTCAGTTGGGGACGTAGCCAATGTATGTCGTCTTTTTGCACCATCACTTCAACGTCTGATCACAGCCTTTGCAGACAAAGCCGCACAGGCAGCAGCTCAGGCAGCTCAAGCCGCCGCATTCCAGGCTCAGTATCAACTACCTCAGCCAGCGCCGAGTGCCAGCCCGCTGACGGCAGAACAGGCGATGCAACTTCTAGAAAAGTTCGGTATTGCTCAGTTCCTGAACAACACGACGCTGCCAGACGGCGAAGCATCTTCAGTTCCTGCTGCAGATCCAATTGCCACCCAGAACGGGGTTGATCAAAGGCTGTCGGTTCCATATGATACCTTTGATGCGTCGTTTGACATGCGTCAGAGCGGTGGTCAGTTTGGCTCGAGCACGTTCTCCCCCTTCTCTCCAGACCCCAATTATCTCACGGAGGGACTGAAGAACACGATCTTGTCGCAACCCCATCCTCAGCAGTATCCTTACGAGCCCAAGGGTTATACTCCCTGGTATGCGCCTCCGCCCCAGGAAGAGAAGACGTCTTCCAACGGTAGTGGCAAGGTCTCTCCGACCTCTGTGGGCACCTCTCGTCCGTCCAGCTCGAACCAGCGCTTCGGTTCGTACCTCAATAGCGACAACTCGGGTTCGCCTTTCCAGCAGAACCGAGCGTCCAGCCGTCAGGAGGCTCCCATTGCGAGACCGGACTTGTTGAAGAGACCTTCCCAGATCGTGTTGACGTCTGATCATGGGTCTATCCAAGATCTCAACGCTACACTTGCCAGTCTTGAACTCGACCACCCACAGTGGAAGCCGTCCAATGACCACCAGTGGACGTCGACCAACGCCGATGCTGCCTCCCGTGCCTTTCCCGCGTCCCCTTGAAGTCGCAACCGTGGCATGGTGTGAAGAAGAATGATAACCTTTCTCGCGAATATCTCAAGCCTCATCATCGGACCTTTCCTGTTATTCTTGGCTTTGTGTTTTCTCTCGTTGCCTGTGTGCATTCCAGTTTTGTCCACGTCCTTTCTCGTCGCCGCACGTAATACTATTTCAGGCTCTTCACACTCTCGAATCTGCATGACGCTATCGTATCTTTGGCAGGTCCTCTCCCCCCATCACGATTTTTCTCGACCTTGCCGCGTTCGTTATTATTCCTATCACGCATCCTCACGCATCATGTTTATATGTTGCCACCACACACCTGTACTACACCAACTCTTGTCTGTCGTCATCCTCACTGTCGCATCGTCTCATTTTCTTTTCTCTCCTACTTCACATTACTATCCCTCTCAAGGAGTGATTATCCCCTACTTCGTTCTCTAGTCCTTTATTACATTACTAGTGACCCCGTAAATGTTCGTCGCACGCCCCAGTCGTCTCGAGTGCAGATTCCTCTCCCCCATCACTGGTCTCTCCTCTCTGTGGTCCTTTTTATCTTTTGTCTGTTTGGTCAAACACAAAGCTATGTCCTCGTTTTGTCCTTTTGTTTTGTTCACGCGTTGTGCCCCCCTCCGAGCTTCGTTTGAATGTTGACTTTTTCTCCTGTCCTCTCGCGTTTGTGTTTAGTAATAAGAATATTAATCTGCATTGCATTCCAACTCGGTTGCGACTTGTGTGTATGAGTACGATGCTCGTTGCGTTACGAGTGGACGGGTAAGCGCGGATTATCGTGGCGTGGTCAAGTTCGTTGAGCGTGTGCACAAAGGCTCCGAGTCAAAGCGCCATTCACGAGGTTTAAAACGTGTCATTCATCCTGACCTAAGATAAGAGGACATATCGTTACGAGACGCAACCCTCTCATCCCAACTATCCAGAGGCCAAACCAACCCCGAGCAGCCCTCACTTATTCTAGAGCACAGAACTCGGGAACGAATTCAAACAAGTTGCATGGTATACCGACGCCACACGAAGGGCAAAGCGCGGGACCAACCCGTGCGGCCTTCGGCGCTCACGGAAGCGGACCTGGTGGGAGCGGCGGTGCGTGTCGATGTGGACGTGGACGTGAGTGCGTTGTGGGGAGGCCGTGACGCAGGTACAGACAAACAGCTCGAGGGAGAAGCGGAGCAGAGGGAGAAGGAAGGAACTGCGTCGGGATCTGGGACTGGGGGAGGAGGCTCGGCTCAAATGAATGTTGGGACTCGGGGTGAGAAGAGAAAAAGAGACGAGGCTGGGGACGAGGCGGATGATGAGGGGGGTGGGGACGTGCAGCCTGAGACGTCCGTATCACAGACCCAGGCGACCAAGGCGAAACGAGCAAAGGCAAAGGGAAGGGGGAAGAGAAAGAAAGTCGAGCAGGCAGATCAAGCTGAAGAGTCAGAGGCTGAAACTCCGGTACCGGTGACAGCGCAGAAGAAGAGCAAGAGACAGAAGAAACAGGCAAGCTCAAGGCGGTGAACGTTTTGAGAGAGCGCGCCGTGTTGTTAGCCACAAGTCCGGGAATTCTGAGAAATATAGGCGTTTCTGTTCGAAAGCCCATGCTTGGTAGTGTCCTTCCAGGTTCCGTAGTCACGAAGTCGGTCCACTTGGCCGTCCCAAACCAAAGTCTTCCCGACTCCCGCGTCCGAAACATAGCACATACTCTCCGTTCCGCCAATTACGCCAAAGGCCACCTGCTCACGGAACTAGCGAACCTACATACTGCGGTCAAATAGAGAACTCGGGCGTGAAACACATACGAGATACGATATGACCCGTCTGGAGGAGCCCTAGATGACGGTGTGTTTCTTACTGCGGTCCTGGAGAACGAGAACGTTGTCTATTGAGGGTGGCAGGAGTGCGGAGGAGCCGGAGGATGTTATCGGAGGATGTTATATCATGGAGGTGTTCATGTGCTCTCTTTGTGGATCCACGATTTTGATGGGAATGAATTCGCGCCTGAGTATTATGTTCGTTCGTTCGTTCGTTCAGTTGGATAGGAGAGGGTAAATGACAACAGTGCTTTTGATAGTGGTCGTAAATAACATTTGCGTCCGCTGGGCTCGATCCAACGACCGAGACGATGCAGCGTTCGTGATGGATGGTTACTGCGGAATGGGTGTGAGAGCAAATTCAAACGGGCGACTGCGCACCTTATCCATCCTCCCAAGTCCAGTCCAATAAAAGCTCCTCCTTCTCCTTCTCCGTCGCTCATCTCTCCTCCCGTCCGAACGACACTCGACGACAAAGAGAAATAACCATGTCTGAAGCTCGTGACGACACAAAGTACCGCCCAGAGGAAAGCGACGGCGGATACTCACGTGGCAACGTGGTGGATCATAACGCGCCGGGCGGTAAGTCTCTTCTCTTCGTGCTTCCAACTCACGCTCATCATGTCGGACACAGTCACTGACAATGGCGTCCCGCACACTGACGTCGGCAAGAGGGCCACGGGCGGCGAGCCCCATGTCATCAAGGTGCAGCCGTTGAAAAGGAGCGAGATGCAGGTATGTCTTTCGGTTAGCCTCTGCGTGCTGCGGGTAAATTATTGACCCGAATGTTGTAGCAATCCTATGCTCAGGATCTTGGTACTGGCGAGGTATGTTCTATCATCCCTACTACTCGACTGCAATGTCTGAACAAACACCCAGGTCACCCATGGTGTCTACGGTTCTTGCTTGAACGCGTTGGGTTCCTGCGTTGGGTTCTGCGGTGCCATCCCATGCTGCCCCTTACCCAACCCCTTCCGCAACGTCCAGCAAGGTCCGTTTCCATCCTTTCTTCTGCCTATTTTTACCTCGCATCTCATTGTGCAAACAAATTAGGTTCCGTCGGTCTGGTCTCACGGTTCGGCCAGTTCTACAAATCGGTCGACCCAGGCCTCGTCCAGGTGAACGTTTGCACAGAGTCTCTCCGTATCGTCGACGTGAAGATCCAAATCTGCCCTATTGGAAGGCAGAAAGTCATCACCCGCGACAACGTCGACGTCGAGATGTACGTACTAGCTCCACGCCCATTCATTACCACCATCTCACACTGACCTTTGACGCTCAATTCTAGTGACTCTGTCATCTACTTCCAGGTCACCAGCCCCTACCGCGCCGCGTTCGGGATCACGGACCTGCGTCAAGCCCTGATCGAGCGTTCCCAAACGACGTTGCGCCACGTCGTCGGCGCGCGCGCCGTGCAGAGCGTCGTGACGGAGCGCGAAGCGATCGCGTTCGAAATCGCCGAGATCGTCGGGGACGTCGCCGACAAATGGGGCGTCGCGATCGAGGGGATCCTCATCAAGGACATCATCTTTTCGCCCGAAGTGTCCTCCTCGCTCTCGTCCGCCGCGCAGCAGAAGCGCATTGGAGAGAGCAAGGTCATCGCGGCGCGCGCGGAGGTCGACGCGGCGAGACTTATGCGCCAGGCGGCGGATATCCTGGCGAGTCCGGCGGCGATGCAGATTAGGCAGCTCGAGGCGCTGCAGGTGATGGCGAAGACGGCGAATAGTAAGGTGGTGTTTGTGCCGATGCAGTTGCAGAGCGATGTGGTGGGGAAGATGGCGGCTGCGTCGGGGAGCTCGCATGCGCAGGTCAGCGATGAGGGGGCCGACGGCGTGAATGGGTCTATTGGGCAGACGGCTCTGCTTAACAGCGTGGCGAACATCTGAACACCTCCTTTGACGTGACGACCTTATGCTTGACGCCTACCTCTCCTGCTTCTATCCGTTGCTTGTGATACCATCCGTTGCTGACTCCGTTCGCTGTTTGCTTACTCCCTGTGATATCCCTCTTTTCGTTCGGTCGCTCCACCCGTACCATAATTTCTCGTGTTGTTCATTTGTTCATCATGTACGTACTATCTAGGACATGCGCTGTTTGTACCATCACATTTTTAAGCAGTGTTATCTGCTTCCTTGCGTTCTTTTTGAAAGTATTTGGTGTGAGGATGAATCTTGTCGAAGTTGAGTCCAGCCTGGTTTGCCATTCGCTGAACGCCGAACTCCCTCTCCCAATTTCATGATGCGGTACGTGATCTTCGCATTCGGGCTGTCTCATCCCGGTGATCACTGCCAGCTAAAGTCACCGCGATGATTGCCAGAACACGGCGACACTGTGGCGGACCCACTAGCCTCGGGCAACAGTGTTGGAGCCACATCATCTCGAGCCACCGCCCCTTCGTTCCTCTCTGTTCGAGTGGCTGCCCTAGGTCTCAGATCTCAGCTTGTACCGACACAAACGGCGCGCGTCCCCAGTCGGGCGAACTCTACGATCCAAGAAGTTCAACTGACCCAGCACAGTGTCGACTCGCCACAGTCGTTTTTGCCATTCAGTGCATTCGTGACTCGGACCCAGCGACCAGTGTCAAAATACAAATTGTCTGAGCATGTTTTCGTGTCGCCACAAGCAGAAGGATCGAGTCGTGTAGTAAGTATAGTCTCTCGTTCGAACCCGAACCCCGTGCATTCTTCGGACATTGCCGTGTTGCCGTTCTTGGACTTTTCCGGTGGTTCGAATTCTCTTTCGTGTCTGCTGTCATTTTGCGTTTTCTGGCATCTTGTATGTTCTTTGCTCTTTTATGAAAGGGTCCAGAAAGGTGGGGTGTTATTACCGCCGGGTTGTTGCTCGAGCTAGAAAAATTGTGGCTGGACGACGACGACAACTCGACTCACAAATCATGTCTTGCATTCTTATCGGGATCAGGACAAGACAAGTCTGCGGTGGATACAACCAAGAATGATGATCGGCCTCCGCTGTCTGGTAGAAGAGAAGACGAAGCAGCCAGCCGGGACGGTTGACGTCGGTTCGCCTTCGTCGTCAGGTCGCCATTCAGTCAGAACAATTGCTGATGCATGGTGGGCTGGGATATGTATTTTGTTTTGCATGGAATAACGAAGGATGGCGAGGGAGCCTCGGGTCCGATCTGAGCGTAACTCGGACTAGGACGACTGTGGGGGACGATCGCGAATAAGGATATCCGTGTATTGTACTAAAGTTCTCTCCACTCAGGTATNTAAATGCAGGCGTTGTCTTCCCCGCTTCCTCCCACAACTGTGACCATGCCTTGGTTCGAACCCTCCCCGCTCACTACCATCACCCTCGACCAGGTCATTTCTGGGCACACCTGCGAGCCCATCACGTATGTTCTCAATCTCATTCGTACGACTCCACCGTTGACCTTGATCATTCAGATTGGCCGACTTTGAAGCGTACTTGGAATACCAGGTCAGTCCACCCCCGCCTCGTCACCTACACCGAACCAACAACTCGCACAGGAACACACCGTGGAGAACCTCCAATTCGTGGTGTGGTACCAATCCTACCGCACCCGGTTCCTCGAGATCACGAAGCAGCCGAAATGCGTCGCGACGGCGTTCACGTTCTGCACGCCGGACGCTGCGAGGATGGAGGAGCGTGTGCGGCAGAGTGAGAGGATGTTCGACGCATGGACAGGCGCTGGTCAGGACGGCGAAGCCCCGCCGCCGGTGACACCGATCTCGCCGATCTCGCCGCACTCCGACGTGAACTCTACGTCGCCTTTAACTACTTTTCCTACGACGGTGGCTGGCCGCGAGCAGCAGGCGACAGTCTCGTTCCGCCTGATGAACCGCGAGGTCGACTATCTCAACAACCTGCCGTTGAAGAACGAATATTCCGCCGTGGTGAAGACGTTCATCCAGTCTGGGTCGCCGAAGGAGCTCTCCTTGTCGGATGAGATGCGCGAGATGGTCTTGCGCGACGCGACGTGGAACACCCATCCCGACGTCGTACGTTCGCCTTCAATATACACGCACGATTGACGGACGCTGATATGCCATCCACAGTTCCTACCGGTCTACGAACAAATCTACGACACCCTCTCCACGCAATCCCTCCCGACCTTCCTCAAGCTCTCCGCCACGAACGTCAACTTCCCCAAAGCATTCTACTGGTACGCCTTCGGCGCGCTCTACGTCGTGTTCTCCCTCGTCGTGTTCTTCCCCTTCGTGTTTCTGGGCCCGCCGGAGGTGCACAAACGCGCGTGGAGGGCGATCTCGATCCCGTTTTCGAGTTTGGGGGTCATGCAGGTGTACAGCGGGTGGAAGGGGTGAGTGTGTTTGTGTGTCTTGAGAGTTGTAGTGTTGACGTCGATGTACTTTGAAGGCTCTGTACGGAGGTGTGGTCGCGTGGACGCGCTCAGCTCCGTCCATGGGACCTCCAATTTATGGAAGACCAAGACCAAGCACGAGAAGTCCCATCCGGCCCCGTCGACGAAGAGAAAGGCCTGAAACCTCAGCACGAACAAGTCGGCACCGGGTCTTCATCCACGCTCTCCGTCCTCGAGAAAGCGAAGAACGGAGAGACGAGCACGAACACACGGACCGCGTCGGGCACGTCCACCACTGCCTCCCCTTCTTCCCCCTCTTCCGCACCCTCCGCACCTTCACCCAACAACCACAAGAACGAGTTCCCCTTCGAGTCCCCGAAACAGGTGGTCGACATCACGGCGAAACCGACGATGTTCGGGCCCGAGCGGCCGCTCCTGGACCCGCGCATCCGGAAGGTGCATGCGCTGATCGTGAGGGATATGTTGCTCGTGGGCGTGGTGTGGACGGCTGTGTGGGTCGCTGTGGTTTGTTGTGTGCCTAGTGGGCGGAGACATTGAAGAGAGCATGTTCCTGGAGGAGCTTTTGGACATTGGAAAGAATGTACTACTCGACTCGGATTATTTTATGTATGCTTTTTATTGGCATAATACTACACACTGTCTCTGGAATGTGGAAGTTGCTTGAAGTAGATGGTGTACGTGTAAGTTGGTCCACTCGGGTCAAACTTGAAACCTAATCAGCAGTCAGAGTAGGAATACATGACCACGTCCGAGTCACAGTTCCCAGCTATATATATTGAGCCACGTTCGACGTCGACTCACACTTACTCTGTGTTGGAATTCCCCACATTTGAACGCTCCCCATTCTGACACTGATCCTCGATTCGAGTCTTCTGTAAATCGTAACGTACGTCCACCAGTCTGGAACAGAACGCGACTCTCGGTTCCGTTCTGTCCCATCCTTGTGCACAACGTCTTTCGTGTTGTGCTCAGGATTTGAAGAATCCATTGACGTCGATCCGCACAGCGATGACCTCCAAGCGCCCGAGTCGTCAAACCACCCACACCGACAGCCAGAACAGCGAACCCGCGCCTCCACCGTCGCCGCAGCACAACCCCAAGCACCTCCAACCCCAGCTCCCCGGAGACCCACACCTGCTCCACCCGAACGGCCAACCGCTGATCCGGATCCAACACGTCGCGCGCCTGTACAAGCTCGCCGCCACCCCCGCCCCTGCGCGCGTTCAAAGTGGTGCTCGGGGACCAGGACGTGAGCGGGGCGCGCAGGGTCAGTGTGCGGGAGGGTGCAGGCCGCGATGATGTTCGGGTCGTCTGCTACGACGGGGAAGACGAAGACGAAGACGGCAGAGACGTCTCAGGTGGGCCTACCGAACCTTGGCAAAGGTGATTTGGACGCGGACGTGGTTGTGGGTGATAAGGATGTGGGTACTCGGAATGGGTATCGGAGGGTCCAGGTTGGACAGCGACAGCAGGTAGGAAGGACTGCGCCCACACGGTCTAGTATGGCAGGCCATGTTGGGCGTGCTGCGGGTCACGCTCAGGCTGGGAGGGGACACGGTGGGGCCGGAGTCGGAGGTCGTGGAGGTCTGAGGCCGTGAAGGGATTGCATTCTCGTGCATCCGGGACACGATCAGGATCTATCTTGGAGAGGAAGGCACCAACTAGAAATAAAACTGCGTAGGATGAAGACCAGTGAGCCTGAGGGGTCCTTGTTTGTGTATCCGAGCCTGCGAGTCGAATATTGTACTAGTAGCGAGGACTATCAGTGGAAGATGCATGTAACAGATTCGGACATTACACTTTGTCTCAGGATTTCTTGCGTACGCTCTCTCTGGCAGTAAGAGATGTTCGAGTGGCATGACTTCCCAGGTACGACTAGGAAGTGCACTTTCGTTCAACGCGCCTGGCGTTCTGGTCACGAGACGGGGTTGGAATGAAAGACGAGGTCTGTACATGTGGGGATGCTGCGCAAGATACATAAACTGATACCTCTTCCTCCGCGTTCCCTCCCCAGCTCTTGGCCGTTTGTTCGCCAGTCTGGAACAGAACCGTCCACTGCGGCGCGTTTTGTTCCATCCTTGCGTACATTGTCAATATGCTGAGGTGATTGCAGGTATCATGCCACCGCGGCGTCGAGCAAATGGCGGCTCGAACGCTACAGCGAACGGCGCTGTCATCACCCAACCTCCGATCCCCGCTCCTACTACGATGATGCCTCCGGCGACGGCATCTCCAGCTCTGCACCCCAACAAGCAAGCCCTGATCCAGATCAAGGATGTCCAGAGGGTGTACAAGCTCGGAATCATGCCGTCGTTGGAAGGCCTTCAAAGCGATCCCTGGGTTGCCCTCCCCCGGCCATACCCAAGTGACAGTAGACCAGGTGAAGGCTGCAAGGGAAATCCGGGTCCAGGGGGCTGCGAGCCGCTGGGCCACTGGGCCACATCCCAGTGGGAGCGGAAGGCGTGCGTGCGGTGTCCGACCAAGTCGCGACGCCTCTCGCAGCTCAACCACCAGCTACTACATCCCCTCCGGCTCCGCCCACGCTTCCAGTCACTGTTCCTGCAACGGCAGCACCAGCTATGCATTCGAACGGACAACGATACATCCAGATCAAGGATGTGTCGCGGGTATACAGGCTGGCTATAACGCCGTCAGTGGCGATGTTCAAGAAGGTCCCCGGACTACCTCCAACAAGCAATGTGGCCACTGGCAGCGAAGTGACCCCAGAGCAGGTCAACGCTGCGATGAAAGTCCGCGGCGAGCTCAGAACGAAGCCTTTGAGCACATCGTCTGGACCAGTAGCGGCGCAGGGCAGAAGCGGTGCCGGTCTTGCTGTGCCCGCTGGTGGGTCAGGCGGCGTAGGGAGTCAAGACAAGCTTCATCCTAACGGAAAGAAGCTCATAAAGTACTCCGACATCAAGCGAGTCTACGGCCTCGACGAACCTATTTCCATGATGTTCTTCTCGCGACTTCGTTTTGACGCTCCGGTGGATGCTGTGGAGGTGGAGGATGCCCTGACGGAGATGAGGGAGATGATGGGGGCCCAGGATGACTCGGGTTCGGACGATGATTACTTTACCCCGAATCACTTCAGCGGGAGAAGACGTATTATGCTGGAGAATTATACGGTGTCGGCAGTGGGAAAGCATGCCAAAGGAAGGTACCTATGGGATTGATATTTGGGATTTATGAATGTTGGATTCGGCCTTTACGTAGGAGGTGCCCGCGCGCAGAATTGATTGCATTGTACGATACGCAAGCTGTAGTACTTTGGACACAGAAAATGGTATTCAACGAACATGAGATAGAGGGCATAGTAAGAGGGACGAACGAATTGCTCAGAATGAAAGTATTGCCACTCATACAAGAACTTGCTGACAGGCACGTTCCAATATCTCTAGATGCTCCGCCTCACAACCCCCTGCAGCACTTAGATCGAGAACCCTCACACCACTACCGCTGTCTCTACGAGTCTCGAAGCACTCCACGATATGAGTGACAACGTCGCCATCCACGGTCAGGTCCTCGAATCGTATCGCCACAAGCTCTGGACAGACTACTACCTCCCGACCCTGGGAATATAGTTTCAGGGCGTCCAACACGCTGTCGACATGTCGAGCTTTGACAACGAGGATGCGAAGGTTCGGAATGGAGTTAAAAAGGAACGCGAGGTTGAGCGTGGATAGGTGCCCGAGTGGATCGTCTCGTAGAGACAGAGTGACGACACCCTTCTTGATAGCAAGGTGCTCTATTGCATCCACACAATCGTCGATGAGAACCTGCCAGTGGGTAGGGTCGCGGGTGATGTCAGCGAGTGCGGGGTATATACACAGTGAACCGGAGGTGACATCGTCGAAACATAAGAGGAAAGGCTGGGCGCCGCTCTCAAGAGTCAACGTCAGGATTTTGGTACTCTTGAGACAGCCTAGATGATGGAACCGGTTTTCGTCAGGAAAGGCGTCTTCGAGATTGAGTCCCGTGTCAACCTCATCGCTTCCTGCAGGTTTCCGAACGTGAAGGTGTATCTGCGAGGTTGCAGGCACGGACACCACAGAGAAGAACTCTCTGACGAAGACTGCTTCCGTACGGAGGTCAATCTTCACCAAGTTTTGCAGCGGAACCACCTGGTCATTGCGTAAAATGTCCAATTCCTCTGCTGGGTCGGACATACAACGACCCGTCACGGTCAAACTTCCCAGCGCAGGAGCCTCCCGTAGAACACTGATGAGGTTCATCAGATTAGGAAGACTGGACCGCGAGTTATCAATGGTCAATACCATGAGGTTCGCAAGGTTCAAGGAGTTGAAGGCGATATTTGTGTCCGTCAGGTGTACGAGCGCCGCTGAACCAAAGTGAGCGAATGGGAAGGTCGACTGCGTTTGCATGCTGGTGAGCATGAGAGTCTGGACCTCGGGTAGGGATATAGCGCACAGGAGGCCAAGCTCTTGGGAAGTGGATAGAACGGCTGATAGTGTCTTAACTCGACAACGGTGAGGGAATAAGGCTTGCGCAAAGAACGCCGTATCCAACCCCCGAAAATTCATCCTCACTTCCAAAGGCAATTGACGAGAGCAGGAAAGAGTGCGAATCAGGGTAGCCGAGGATTCGCGATGATCGCTGATTCGAGTCCATAGTCTTGCTGTTCCAAGAGCCACCGTTCTCCAGTACGTGCAGACTTGAAGGATGCGAATCCAGCGGTCGTCATCACTTGGATGTGCTCGTAGGTGGCAGAATATCTCGGAAAGGATTTCGACCGGAACGTGTGCGATGGGTTTGTTTTCTTCCGCGCGTGAGGCCAATAATGCAGAACTCAGTGACTCATGGCCAGAGTGAATCTTGATTGCGCTCGGTGATTCCTCATTGCCACTCATCCGAGAGTACGAGCAAAAGGTTGTAAAGTTCTGGATGGTGGACTCAGACATGTTTGCAATTAGAGAAGACGTGGTACGTACCTGTGTCAACTTCAAGCTTCAGGGATACGCCCACGTCGCGATTTCTCGTTTGAAAGAGGATGAGTCTCAGTCTGATCACAGGCTTGAGAGACTGCAGTTTGAGACTCCGGTGCCAGTGATGCCGGTGATGCCGATTCGAATTCAGCGTACGTGGGCCACTGCACTTCCACCTTCGTAGTACACCTTCAACAGCTAAGTCACTTCGAGACGTTACACGGTCTGCAAAACGAGACACCGATCATACTATAGCCATGTACATAATGTTGTTACTAGTAAGGAAATCTAGTGAGGAAACCAGATGTTGTCTGCAATGGATCCGAGTCTCAGATCCAGAAAAGCATATCCTCCCGCCAATGCTGCTTCATGACGTCTCTCGTCTCTCTCAATGCTTTCTGCATCGCTTCGAATCCCTCCTCTCGGTTGGCGGATGCAGAACTGAGCAGTATATCCAGGATACACAAATAGATATGATATTTTTCGAAGGTCGGGGTGGTTGATGCGCGTTCTGCCCAGTGTACATGTGCTGGCATGTTATCCAGGATCTGCGACGTACGAGCAATCAGCCGCGTAGATGAATGCTTGATACCGCCCTCCTTCTCGGACTTGCCCCATCCATTCCAAGCGGCAGCGAGTGCAACAGAGAAGACTTGTCTTCCGGTTGTCGTACGTCCAGGGAGAGCGTTCAGCCATACTTCCATTGGCTGGCGTAACATCTTGCAACACAGCAACAGATCAATCGAGAGGGGTAGAACGCTTGGTAGAACGTCCCGCATCAGGAGGTTCCCGAAGTCATACTCGGATATCCAGCTGTGGGTAACGCGAATCCATGCGTGGAGATAGGAATCGTTGGCTGGATCAGGCAAATATAAAATGTTATGTCAAGGACGACGAACACCGCAATGTATATCTTCAAGCTGTTGGAGTAGGGCGAGTGAGATCACTTCGTCAGTCGTATGCCAGTGGCAGAGAGGCTCGATGAATCGTAGTAGTAGTATTACCACGGCATCCTTACTACACGCCTACTACAGATGACTATCCTTCCATGCATTGTGCACTCTTTCACATGTTCATTGTCTAGTCCGTGACACGTCTCAACAATAATAGCAATTTTCCAACGGTGTTAGCGTACTCACCAGATTGTCCGTGCTCAAACTCGACAGAGATAATAGAGCAACATCCTACTGGACCGAACCGAAGCCGGCTGGGCAGTTCTCGAACGCAATGGGCACGCTTCCGCTGCGCAAGTAGCAGATCTTCGCGGTGACGCACTCGCCCGTGCAAGGCTGGGTACGAACCGAGGTCTTTCCTTGTAGGGTGTTGAAAGTCTGTGTATCAACCGCATCAGCCAGCATTCAAAGGTAGTATGAAGGATATGTACCTCCACGAGGGCTGGGTTTACCTCCATTTCTGCATTTGTAAGACAGATAAGTCAACAAATGCCTCAAAGCGTGAACACATAAATTCCTTACGTTCAGTGACTTTGTGCCACCAAGTAGCGTTGAGAGGGTCGTTGGGGCCCCAAGTGATATTGCCGCCATACGTCTCACGTGTATTGTACTCGTAAACATACGTAGGACCATCTTGCAATTGGTGGTCGAGTCCGCCAAACGAGTTGACGTCGCTTTTGAAAGTATGAGCGTCCACGATCTCGAATGTCTGTACAGCATTAAATCGGAATGAGCGCACGGATATGACAAATGAGAGTGATGGTACGAACGTTTGAGTCGACCTCATAAACGCGGAAACCGGAGTTCAGGTTGGTGAGGGGAGTGAGGGATGGGCTGATCTGTACTGTCTTGAGCGATTGTATGGGTTGCAGAAAGCTAGATGCGTACCCATGCGACATTCTGAGCGGTAGAATCGCTCTGAATCGTTGCGTTGTTAGCGTAAAAGATCTGAAGTTCATCTTCGTGCGTGTGGCCCCAAAATATGCCTACTCGATTGGTAAGTATTAGGGTGAAAACAACGTCAGATCTGGAGGCGCACCGGTGATGGTATCGGAGAACCTGTCAACGCTAGAACAAAAATTGTAAGGGGATATGCTCAGACGCTGTGCTGTATTACACTTACATTTGGTAGACTGCGAGTGCAATGTGGTCAGAGTACACATGGACAAAAAGAATAACGACTCACAAAGGTTGGTAGGGTTTCCCATAGCGTTCGTTCCATCCCAGCCAGACAAAACGTGTCCCAAGATCCAAGCTGACATGACAAGTGAGTCCAGGAATGTAGTCGAGTCGGAATTATTCCCATACCTTTATCACCAGCGTCCTCGGCCGACTGGAGCTCGTCCGTCAAAAACCTTAGCATACCGGAATTGTCGGACGTCGACGTGTTGATGTAGTTGAAGTAATTCGCGCTGTGATATTCGTTAGCATGTAACGACAACGATGAAAAACATGTCACTTACGTATACCCTAAGAAAGACAAAGACGACGAGTGATCAGGAAGGTAGGTAGTCGCGCAAGAATGACTACTTACACATATCAGTATTGAGTGTGATGATCCTGATGCCATCTTGTCGTTGAACCGAGTAGGCTGCATAGTGAGCACGAGCGAGTGTGACAGCGGCATCAGGGAGCCAGCCCTCGTGTTGCCAAAGACCAGCAACATGGTCGTAATTCCTGTTCTGTCTCAGTACTGTATCCTGAAGCTGTTCCCGCATAAACCCACCAGCTAAATTGATTTGCCAGAGAACCTCCGAGGGCATGGGGCGCGTCCTGGGCTCTATAAAATGAAGCGTTAGCTACCTCGGCTGCAATGTGAGCCATGCGAGGACGTACTCATTATAGGTGTCGTGGTTCCCCAAGGCTGCATATACAGGACCAGAGCCCAACGTGCGTTTGAGAAGATCATAGAGAACCGTCTAGTTCACACACTGTCAGCCCGTAACTAGAAATAAGATCGGTCAAGAATGGTACCTCGGTGTATAAAGTGTAGTCCCTGAATCGAAGCTTAGTGACAGCATGGCTCGGAAGAGAAGAAACTGCAGCATACCTGGAAAGTTGTTGGGCTGGGTCATGCGACACCAAATCGCCCGTCAGTATTGTCCAATCGAATCCGGTCTTTTGGGTTCCTGTGAGAGTTGGGATAGATTCGAAGGCAGCTAAAATGAGAGCATAGGGCGAGTCGCTGTAGGTCCGACGGCATATTTTCAGTGAATGTACGAGTGACTTGGTGTGTGCCATGGAACTCACCATTTGTATGCACCAAATCGTGGGGCTGGCACAAGCGGAGATTGCGGACTCTCTCGGTTGACAATGTTCTCTCGGCAGCACTGACCGGTAGTGCAGTTGGATTCAGCTCCATTAGCATATCCTAGTGTTCGCCAGTCAATGTCTGCATCCAAAAAAGCATGAGAATGCAGAAAGCTCACTTGGATCGATGTGCAGATCTGAAACATGCAAAATCTTGAGACGTTTACCACTTGGCTTGCGAGAAGCCACAGCAGTGGGCTTAGGCTTGGCGAACCAAGTCGTCAAGTTCAACGGTGACACCGGCGGAACGGGGCAAAGACTCAGAAAGTTATTACAGAGCAACTAGGGCAGCGATGAGTAGGAGTTCAGCACGGATAACGGATCTCAAGACACGGTTACCTGTCCATCAAGCCCCCCGGCGTCCGCGTTGGCTACCACCTGAGTAATGATCGAGCCAACAGTCTGAAGACCAAATGAGTCCTCGCAATTGCTTTTGAAGTTGAACAGGTTGCAAATTGCGACAGCAAGCGTTGGACCCTGAGATGGAGCCGCCATGGCGAGGAACTTGGCGACCTCGAGCCCAGCCTGGCAGCGGGTGCAGGTGTCGTCGCCAAAAACCGGATTGGTAGCGATAGACGAGATTTGTTCTATGGCATGCGCCAACAACAAAGCGTCAGACGCTTTGGGAGGAAGGGGGTGGGGATCTTCAGTATCATTCTAGAGAACGACCGCATTCAGGAAGGTTACAAGCAGAAATTATTGTGTAAATGGTGAACATACCTGGGGTATATTTGCAGGATCAGTGAGGGCATGTGGGTACGTTTTGTGCTGTAGATGCTATCAGTAACCAAATGATTGAATTTCCCAAGGCAAAGGAACTGACCAAGACTGGGTCAGTAATGACCGGCTGAACCTGCGCAGAGGTCGCAGTGGGGTCGTTGAAGTATTCCTTGTAGATGGAGGTAGGGAAAGCACCGGGTGCAGTGAACGCAAGCGGGCCGAAAGGATTTGTCGTATTTGCGATGGGAGCAGCAGCCTGGGATGCTGCGAGCCCAACGAAAGGTGCGATGACGGCGACCTTCAGTGAGAACATCATCGAGAGCTGTTGCAAAGCGTCGTTCTCAAGGGCGAGAGTTGCGAGGGAAAGTCTCGTGAACTGATGCTGGGACTAAATACGTCGTCGAAGGAAGCAAATTCCCCACCATGTCATATGCGATGTCCTACGGAGGATGGAAATCAACGTGCGTCGGGTATTGGGTTCTTTCGAGCGAGAAGCTGCAACAAGTTATTGTTAGTGGCTTGTTCCCGGGCCCGTCACTGAGTAGCACTGCGAGGCGGCATAGGTCGACATTAGACGATGGTATGTTTGGGTATATGCGTGAACTTTGCGAACCGCGGTGGCACGTGGATCATTGTGAATTTCTGGGCCCAGCGAGTCCGAGCGGGATTAGGCTTGCATCTCGTCTTTCTGGAGTCAAGGATATCCATTGGCATACCGTTCTGTGTCTTCAACTATCTTGTAAGCACCTTCGACCTGGCGTGTGTGCAGTTTATGTAGAGAAGAGCGCGACCATCCCCTCATTTCTATGTGAATTTGAAGGAACCTCGGCAGGATGCATAGATGAACCACAAAATGCGAAAGGATGGACGCAAAGCCTGAGATTCAGAAGTTGACAGAAGTTAGAACGATCATAAGCGCTGAGATGAGACATAGGCTGTCCGGAATTGCCGGAAGGCAAATGCAAGGGCAAATGCCACTTCGACGACGATGTCTCGTCAAGATGTTGCGCAGGTCATGAAAATCGTATATTGAGAATAATGTGTTCACATTTCACGAAAAGTAGCAGAAATAAAACCTCAGAATCGTACAACGCATCATGTCGTGTCACAGTGTCATTTACTCAGCCTCGCAGACAATGGTTCGGAACTCTTCTTCCTCCAGTCTGGCTAGATGTTTCGTATCCAACCTGACCGAGCCGATAGCCAGGAGAAGATAATCCAAACCCTCATCACATGTGTCTTTACGCATCAGGAAGCAATCTAAAAGTTTCTCGACAACGCTGTCATCCACGACCAAGTCCTGGAGCCGCAACACGCTCAACCTCGGACATACCGCGACCCCCAGCTCGCAAGCCGTATCTTGGAGGTATGTCAACGCGCCCAATACACCTTCCGCTCGTTGGGCTTGGACGAGGAGCATGTGCATGTTAGGCAGTGCGCGGAACAATGGCACGAAGTGGAGTTCCTCTTCAGCGAATGGATCGTCTCGCAGAGATAGAGAGAAATTCGCGATGCGGTCCATTGAAAGGTGGCCTATGGCCTCCGCAAAATCCTCGATGAGGTCCTGCCAGAAATAGGGAGAGGCTGCGGTGTAGGTGTCTGTGGCGGTGTACGTCCACTGCAGCGCACCGCCCGTAGTCTTGTCGACACATGAGAGGCCGGGTTTGTCGCCACGTAGTTCTACCGCAATGATGTTTGCGCTCAGCAGACACCCCACATGGTGGAATTTCTCTGCGGTGGGAAGAGAAATAGAGCAGATATTGGTTCCTCCAACGCGTTGCCATGCAAGAGGCATCCGGACGTGAAGAGCTATCTGCGCCAATGCAGAAACGGACACAACGTTGAAGAACTCCCTGATGTAGATGGCTTCGGAGCTGATATAAAGTGTGCGTAGCTTCTGCATCTGAATAACCTGAGTGCTCCGTAGTGCCGTGAGATCCTCTCTTGTGAAGCCTGCACAGCCCATGAGTCCCACTTGCACCAACGCAGGAGCATTTCGCAAAACGCTGATGACATCGACTAGACTGGGAAGGTAGTGAATGGAGTTGTCGATAACCAACCAGGTGAGGTTTGCGAGGTTTACCGTGGTGAACCCGATGTCGGCGTTCGTTAGATGCGCGACAGCGACGGTGCTGAACTGGGCGAACGGGAAGGGATACTGCAGAGTGTTGCAACTGAAGAGTACGGTTCGGATTTCGGGTAGGGAAACGGTGCCTAAAAGGACAATATCCTCTGGATGTGAAAGAACAGTGGCTAGTGTCTTGACTCGATGGCTATGGGGGAGTAAAGTTTGGGCAAATGATGACGTATTCGATGCCCGAAAAATCATTGTGACTTCAAGGGGCAAGCGACCGGAGCAGGACAGCGTGCGGTTCAGGAAAGCTGGGGACTCATGATCGCTTATCCGCGTCCACAACCTCGCTGTCCCGAAAGCAACTTCTTGCCAGTGTGTGCAGACCCGGAGAATGCGGACCCAGAAATCGTCGCGCTGTGAATGGGCTCGTACGATGTAGAATATTTCGGAAAGGATCTCGACTGGAACGCGTGTGATGGGTCCGTTTCCTTTCGTAGTGTGCGTGCCAGTGGTGGTTACAGAGCCTGATGATCCAGAAGGGACATCATTTTGAGGCCCTTCAGGTGATTCACCATTCTCAATCATCCGAGAACTTGGTACGGCACGAGCACTGTGAAGGTAGACCCAAGCTCTACAGAGCTTTGGTTTTGTATCAGCCTCGTAAGTTCACCAGAGGCAGGTTGATAGCTTACACGGACCTACACAAGTATGCGTCGAATCCCTCCTCGGTGGACGAGGTTACTTGACAAGGAACAGAGCAAGAACAGAGGTCAACCTTACTAAAAACAAAGAGCACCGTGACCTTCAAGTCGCTTCCGGATATTGCCGGAGTTAGCTTACGGACTATATATGGCTTGGTTCTACACCTAAGTACCACATTGCTACAAAAATGATAGAAAGGTTACAGGCATACAGTGATACAAAGACCGGTGCATAATGTGGGCGGTATTGTAAACATGAAATTATGCATCACAAAGAGCATACCTCTACTCAATCACCTCCTCCTCGATCTGCTCAATCACCTCATCTATCCAGAGCTCGATCTCCTCTTTCTCCTCTTCCTCCTTCTTCGCCTTGCCCAACTTCTTCTTGATCGCCGCAGGTAACTCGTCGCGACACCTAATCCGCCACGCATTCCATTCGTCTACGAGTCTCTTCCTCTGCGCGATGAGCTCCGCACTAACATTGCTCTCCTCCGCCGCGTCCTCCTCCTCGAACTGCCTCGAGTACTCCTTGAGGTTCTTCCTGATCTGGCGCTGCTGCTCCTTCGTGAGGAGTGTGCGGGGACGCGGACGCCACACGAACTGCTTGAACCGGTCCAAGATCTGCTTCGACTGCTCCGTCCCCTTGAAGTCCCAGATCGCGTACCCGTTCTCGATCGTGTGTCGCCACGCGCTCGCGCTCGTCGCGATGTACCGCCCGCTCGGGTCCCAGTCTGCGTCAGTCACGGCGTAGTGGTCCGCAGTGCCCAGGTGCTGGATCCCACTCCCCCACTCATCCTTCGCCGCAGCACCCTTCCCGAAGTCGTCGTTGTTGAAGTCCATGTCCCAGAATTCTAGCTCGGATTTGGAGGTGGAGCCAACCGTGGCGAGAACGACGTGACGTCCCTTCGGAGACCACCGGATGGTGTTGCTCGTGCGTCCCGGAAGCGTGCGGAGGAGGCGGAAGTTGCCTTTCGTACGGTCGTGCGCGTAGAAGGACACGTCAGTTTTGATCGTAACACCCGGTCCGGAGCTGCCCAAGTTAGGGTCGTTACTCGATACGAGGGCGAAGCGATCTCCCTTGGGCTCCCAAGAGAAGTTGACGACGGTGTCTGAAGCAGTTGAAGTGAGTGAGCGATGCAAACATGAAAGGTACAATATTGCCCACCCTTCAGCTCGACGACCTCCACCGGGAAGTCCTTCTCGCGGACACGGAAGATCTCCAAATTACAGAAGATAGACTTCTTCGTCTTGGTGTGGCGGTCGACCTGAACGCACAGGAAATCACCTTGGTTTTGCCAATACAGCTTACACTGAAATGAAATATTAGGACTGTAAAATGACATGCGGGATCCGCACGTACCTCCGTGACATTGAACAAATTCTTCTGTCTCATGATCTGCCTGCTGGGGAACTCCATGACCGTGACACGAGCCGGCTGGTTCGCAACTTCAGGCATCCAGAATGCCAACAGGTTCTGCCTGGGCGGCTTCTTTCCTTTGCCCGCCACAGCCTTCGCGTCTTCGTCCCTGTCCTTCTCTCCCAGAGGACACCACTCAAAGTCAACGACACCATCCACCTTGATACTCTTCTTGTCTACAAGACCCATGCTCGGCAGCTCGTACACACTGATCTGCTGTCCGACGGTCACGCGGGCGACGTACTTGTCGTCCGCACTCCATTTCAGAGCTGGCCATGGCATCTGCGGCTTCTTCCCAGCACCTCCTCCGGCATCGGCGTCCTGTTCGGGGTACGATGACGGGAACGTACGAAGGAGGTTGCCCGTCTTCACGTCCCACACTGCGATGTTGTTGCCCTCGTCTTCGGGGGAGAAGAACTGCGGACCTTGTTGTGCGCCTTCTGGTACGACGATAGGGTCGTGGGACCAGGTGGCGAGGTAGTTTTCGTTTGGCGAGAAGTCGAGGAGACGGACGAGCGGATGAGCGAAACGTTGCTGGTGAGACCAGCTTGAGCCGCCCCAGAGCCGGACACCGGGACGATGCAAGCTGGCGAGGTAAGTACCCAGAGGAGACCATTGGGCGTAGAGGTCTGTCCAGTTCTGTGCAAGGCGGTTTGAGTATGTACATAAGTGGGAAGAAATAATTTCTGACCGTACCGTTTTGGAATATGCAACTTCGCACTGCGAAGGCTTTCCGTGCCAATTAATCTCCACATCGTCACCGCGGTAGGTGACGAACTGATCGCGACCTTGAGGATCGCCCAACCACGCTCTCAAGTGTTCCTACGAGGATGAAGATGGTCAACGGTAAAACGATGCCATACAGCATGAGCACACACTTTTGTTGTGTAAGGCTCTGGCTCGGGTTCGTGATATGTCTCATCCAAGCTGGCATACCGCTCGATATCCGTGAAGCGGTTCAGGTAAAATCGATGTTTCGAGTCGAACTGGTATTCTTGTAGGGCAGCGATTCCGTACACAGCATCGTCTGCCGTTTTGAAGTCCACGAAGAGGTATCTGCATGCACATGGTAAGATCCCAACAAAACTTGCGGAGAAGAAGAGACGCACCCCTTGCTTTTTCCCGTCTTCTCGTCCCATGGGATAAACATGTCGTCCGCCTTGACGTTGCTCCCCTTCTTTCCAAACTCCTTCGCAATCCTCGCCAAGAGCTTCTCCGCCTTGGATTTGTCAATCACAGGCACACCGTCAACGACGACAACGTTGTCCAGGCCTTCTTCATATTGTACTTGGTATCTGTGCGTGAAATATGAGCGCGGAGTGGCTTTTGAAGAGATCCTGAGAGACGTACTTTGCATCGATATCCGAATAATCAATATCGTCCTCGTCGAACCCGTTTACGTGGGGGCCAACGCCGTTGGGAGTAGGTGTCATATTTTTTTCACGCCCGATGCTCTTGTGAGTGTGTGGAAGAGTGGTCAATCGTCAAGTACGATGAGAAACGAATATTTCGTGAGTCGGATAAACGAGAGTCGGCGAGAATTTAGAAACAAAGTTATTGTGACGCGTCTATCCATGACAGATCGTAATATGTGACACGGTCACGCCTGTGTAACACACAAACGACCCCATTCATTCACTTGACTACGCCTTAGAATATTATTGTTGTAGCCGTAGATGAGTGTGTGTTATGATTGCATCTATTAAGTATATGAACTAGCAGGGCTACAGTGTAAGTGGGACAAGACATCAGGCATCCGCGTACGAATGGAATTATCGCCGTTTCGCTCTGATTGATCGACGTAACTTTGGCTTCTCGTCAACTCCAGTCTCATCCTTAGTTCCACTATTGTCCACGACCTTTCGTTTCTTGGCGGCACGCTTCTGCTCGGGTATCAATGCTGTTCCGGGCTGCGAGGTTCTCGTCTCCTCAATCGCACCGTGACCTTCATCTTCAGCGGTTGCTCGTTTCTTGCCCTTCTTCTTGGCAGAAGAAACATCCTCCCAACCTCCACGCTCACCCAACTGCACCAATAAATCATATGTTTCTGCGTCGACATGCTGGACACTCAGTCGCCCTCGCGTCACCAAAGGCATGGCTTTCATACCATGCTCAGTCTCCATATGAAAGTTAAAGCAAATGAAACACGTACTCTTGATAGCCTTCACACCCTGATTTCCGATGTATGATAATCCCTCATCTGGATCGTTCTTCGACGAGCCGGCCACACTCTTGAGAAGCGAGAGTGGAATGAAATGAGCCAGACGCGACTCAAATGTCACGTCAACCATGTACCATTTAGGTTTCGACTTGTCGGTCTTCTGTACTGGGAATCAGCAACGGGTAGCTTCGGAAAATAATGACCACGAACCTCGTCAAAATACGGATGGTCACTGGTCGTGTAGTCAGCACTATCAAAGGAGGAGGATGAACAGCAAGACGTACGGGTCCCATGCAGTATCTCAATTACCTCGACACGTCAATGCAGAACGCATTACATAGACCGAAAAAGACGTACAATCCGGGTAAGCCTCTTTCGAGACTTCTGCAATGGCAGCTATGCCAGGGGTCTTGCAATTGGAATGGTAGAACAACACTTTGTCGCCGACACTCATACTTTTCATGATGTTCCGGGCCTCTGCATTTCTGACACCTTCCCAAGACGTTGTTTTGATTGACTCAAAGTCGTCTACACTGAACTGCGAACAAGAATCAATATCGCTTTGTTAAAACAAACGAGGTTTTGGACATCCTGACCTTTACGTCCTTCCCCTTTACGATACGCGAATCTGGCTCTGCTTTCATGAGCCAGTGTTTTGGCGACATGATGTGCGGAATCGCGCCCGAAAGTCTCCGAAACAGATTGAACTGTCGGTCGTATGATGGTGAGCAACAAAAGGAGACCGTCCCCCGCTGCTCGTCGCGACTCGGACAACAAGTCGCGGTCACGTGTCGTATCCGTTTATGGCGATTGCGGATAAACAGAGGGCAACACGCCTCTCTCACTCCAGCGACGACCATCCCCCGACCAAAATTTATTTCCTCCTCATCGTTCCGCGCGGTCTCCTCCTCGCCGCGGACGACTGTCATGAGCAGTGTGAATGGTGCACGTACCGAAGTCTCCGAAATCATTAATCTCACCGACAACGCAGGCACGCTGCCCGCTTCTCCGTCTTCGCAGGACCCAATTATCACACTTGTGGACGACTCCTCCGTTCCCTCTCCCGCCATAGGGTCCACAATCTCTTCAGCGTATGACTCGGATTCATATCAGGTGCAGGTCGTTCCCTCGGAGGACACCCCCATAGACGGGCGGTCCAGCGATGCGGACAAGATGTTCCAGTCTGCCATGGAGGGCGCATCCACGGCCGAACAACAAGCTCAACACGAGGGGGAGCTGGGGGAAGTGTCGGACGGGTCTGTGATGCTCATGCACGCCAATGGCGTGGATATCGTGGAAGTCTCAGAGCATGTAGGCGGGGCGGACGACGGGAGGCAGTGGGAGGCAGAGGAGGGCCACGACCTCAAACGCGTCAAAGTATACGAACTCATCGGGGCTCGGTGGGTGGACCAAGGGACTGCGTTTTGCTTTGGTGACTTCAACGATGGCGAGGCCCTGCTCATTGCACGTTCCGAGTCGAATTACGAACAAATCATTCTCACGACCTCAATCAAACCTACCGACGTTTACCAACGGCAGCAAGGTATTTCTACCCCTCACAACGCTTTGACTAGTTCCCAACATTTTTTATCTTACGGCAGACACGCTTATCGTTTGGACGGAGCCGGATGGAATCGATTACGCATTGAGCTTCCAGGACCCAGATGGCTGTGCAGAGGTGTGGAACTTCATACAGGAAGTGCAGAGGCATATGTCTATTCCAGGTAAGTCTACTTGAGCTCCACTTGTAGACCAGAACAACTGAGGTCATCAAGATGCAGTGTTGTCGTCCTCGCCGCAGCTGGGAGAAGCTTTCGCTGTAGGAGGCCTTTTTCGTACTGGGCGCCTTCCCCAACCCGCTCTCGGTAATATTGGAGAGATTGAGAAGATCATCAGAGCAAGTACGCGACTGCAGGCTTCAAAAGAGAGAGTATGTGAGTTTATTCAGTCCGAGGTGAGTGCGCACGTGCCCCATATGCCCTCGGTGTCTTGACCGCGTATTTCCGGTATAACAGGATTATATCAAGTCTCTAATAGACGTGATGACGCAGGCGGAGGATTTGGAGAGTTTGGAGAACTTGCATGCACTCTGTAGTTGCATGCAGACGATCCGTACGTCATTTCATTAACTTTTACCCGAAGCCGCGCCTCATAACGATCGGGTGCAGTGATGTTGAACGACCACACTATGTATGAACATATACTGGACGACGACATGTTTTTCGGCGTTGTCGGCATGCTCGAATGTCCGTCGCCTCACCTGTCGCATCCTACGTCTTACATCTGACGCTCTCCACAGACGATCCCGAGTTCCCTGTTCACAAAGCAAACTACCGAGACTTCCTTCAGAGCGCCGCCCACTACCATCAACCTGTACAAATACGCGACGAAGGGATTCAGAGGAAGGTCCACCATACTTACCGACTACTTTTCCTCAAGGACGTCGTTCTGGCGCGTGCGATTGACGACTCAACATTCAACGTCCTCAACTCTTCTATCATCTACAATCAGATTGACATCATTACCCACGTACAGAGTGACCAGGCGTTCCTGCGGGAAGTGGTAGGGATGTTCATGGACGACGACTTGCTAGCAAAACTGGGCATAGGGTTTGCAGCGGGGACACCGGGCGCGATGAAGTGTAAGGAACCAGAGAACAAGCCGGCGGGGGTGGGTAGTGACATCAAGATGGACGTCGACGCGGCACCAGTATCTGCCGACGACGCCAAACCTGCGCGACGTCGAGAAGTCCTGTTCCTGATACAGCAGCTCTGTGTCATGGGCAAGAACGTCCAGCTACCTGCTCGTATGCAGCTGTTCAGGACACTCACAGACCGCGGGATCCTCTTTGCCGTACAATGGGCACTAGGACAGCCAGAAGACACGGAGGAGGGCAGGGCCATGATCGCAGCTTCAGGCGAGATTCTGACCGCGCTTCTGGATCACGACTTGCATGGTGTGCGGGGACACGTGGTGAAGCAGCTAAGCCTACTGGACAAGGACGGTGGCGCGGGGAAGAAGTTGGGCGGCGACAAGGACAAGGATACCGTGTTGATGTTGCTGTGTCGTGTGATGTTGCGGAGTAAGGACATGGCGGTGCAGAGCCAGGTCGCGGAGGCCTTGAGGCTAGTAATGGAGATTCCTTCGGCAACTGAAGCTCAGGTGAGTACCAGCTTGACACATTGTTCTGTGCTGTGCGCTTAGTATCATTGCAGCCTATGGTTGGTGCCAAGGTTTTCCAACGACCGAAGGACGACCCAGCGACGGAGAAGTTCCTGGACTACTTCTACAAGCACTGTGTAGAAATCCTCTTCAAGCCATTCTTTGATATTCCTGAATTCACCCGTATGACAGGTTTGCCACATTTCATTACCTTCTTCCACAGCACAATGTGTTCATTATGCCGTGTGTTCGACAGACCCGTCACTACCATTGTCGCGCGAGCGCACAAATTTACTCCTACATCTCTGCGAACTGCTTGCCAACTTCGCACTGCAACACTCCTTCCGAAGTCACTTCTACATGCTCTCTATGGGAATTGCTACTCGTATTGCTACATTATTAAGCGTCAGGGATAAGCATCTTCGGCTGGGTGAGTGCGGTTCCGCAGGACAGCAAGACTTCTTTGTCTGACTGCAATCCTTGTTTCACAGCCGCTTTCCGCTTCTTTAGAGTACTGCTACGGCTCAACAACCGCAACCTCTTTCTCAACATGATGAAGACTGACGTGCTCAAACCCATCATTGATCTTACCATTCAAGAGTCGAGACGAGACAATCTACTGAGTTCGTCCTGTCAAGAGTTCTTTGAACATATTCGTCGGGTGAGTGTAATCGCTTCTACTGGGGGACTCTTCTCATGCGCAGTGGATAGGAAAACATCAAAGAACTCATTGCTCATTGTATGACAAAACATGGAGACAAGATCAGGCTTCTGGCCGCATCCCCCTTGGGTGGTCCCCGATTCCATGCGTTCATCAGACGATATGAGATGAACATTGAACCACCGCCGAAGGAGGAGGAGAAAGTGGCTGACAAGTGGGTTTATTCACTTTGTTCTCGAGAATACCACTTCAATAATTCTGCTTTAGACCTGCTGCTAACGGCGCTCGACGGTGGGGAATGGAGGTTGAAGAAGAGGATTACTTCAACGCCGAGGACGATGACGACGAGATTGTCCCCGTACTCACTTTTTCCCCAGGGTTCCCCCGAGGGGCAGGGAGCCTCCCACTCAAGCGGAAACGACCCCGTTCATCTTCTCTCACACAACAGCAACAACAGCAACGGCCAAGCAAGTCATCGCTTATGGGTGCTGTCCCGTCTACGCGCACCACTACACCACCATTGGGCGGTTTGGTCGACTATGGCGACGACGACGATGTAGGCAGCGCCAGTCCTGTCGAGAGTACGAGACCATCTTCGCCAAAAAGTCCAATGCCGCCAGGGCTTGGGTCACCCAGTAATATGCCTCCGAGCCCGCGGTTAGCCCACCGACAGATTCCGGCTAAACCACCGATGTCGGTATTCTCGTCGATACCGGAAGACGAGGAAGACAGCCTACTGGATTCGTTGCTGGGCAAAGGTGGCCCAATCTCACCCTCGCTCATGAGTGCACGTCCACCAGAACTCGCGCCGGGGTTGAAACGACGGCGAGAAGAGGACGACGACGAGCTGTCGCTGCTTGCGAACAAGTCGAAGCGGCAGAGCGTAGGATCTGGGCTGGGGGTGGGGAAGGACAGAATAAGTGCTGGTCTGGGGTCGGGAGGGGTGGTCATTGGAGAGAAGGCGGCGGCGGCATTGGTCAAAGGTGCAGAGGAAGGGCCGAAAAAGATTAAGCTGAAGCTGTCGTCGTCTCTCGCTGCCACGCCCGCCCCCTCAAATCCTGGCGCCAAGGACGGGGATACTGGCTAACGCGTCGTATGATTAGTCTTTTCTTTGTCGTCGTTCATGTCGTTGCGTGCATGCAGGTTGTGATCATGTTTGTGATGTTTGTACGCTCACCTCCCTCGTCGTCGCACCCGTTGTTTCTTCGCTTTCCATTTTCGTTTCTTCTCTTACCTACGTATCACTATGTTTTATGCTATCAAATCCTCCGTCACCTTGCATGTTGTCGTACTTGTGTCATTCATAGACGTTCTGCACCCGCTGGCATGGCTTGTACAGTGTTCCTAGGCCTACAATTCGTCGACGTCCATCGGCACCGTTCATGATCACGATGAGCAACTTGTCGTACAGAGTTCCAGAGATCGCATGACAACATATCGTACCATTCATCCCGAAGGTCGCGACGAAATGTATTGAAAAGGACCAACGTCCCGCCGCGGCCCGCCTCTTTACGCGAAAATCCCAATATCTCCCGGGTTAGTCTGCAGAACTCTGACCCTCCGACTCTTTCACTGCTCTTTCCCTCCTCTCAGACGAGAAATCGCAACGTGTTGTTCTGTGGCGACGTGCAAGCTATCAAGCCTGAGACTTGGAATCCATAATTCACGGAAGCTTGCATCTGAAGACGTACGTGTTGTCGCACTTTTAGTTTGTCTTTCAGCTTGTGGATGTCTGAATCACCGTCCAGACGTCTTACACTTGACATATCTTTGGCCATTCCTCCAGCAATTACTATGACCTGCTCGTCTTCCCAAATATGCGGCAATGAGGAATCGCTGAGCTCAGTCAGTGTTCACTCTGGATTGACCTCACGCGCGGAAGAAAGCGGACCCATCGCACGCATTCCAGTCGAGATCCTTGCCGAAATATTCTTCCTTTTACAATATCATTCAAGTGACGACCTTTGGATTCGCATCCTGCAAGTATGCACATACTGGAGGTCGGTGGCGCTTGGAACAGCGAGACTATGGACACAAATTTGTGACCATCGCGAATCCCAGGCTACCTTGAGCCGCACTCTGTCTTGCTCTGGCCAATTGCCCTTGGATTTGAGGATGAATTTTCGAGGGATGGATACGGCCTTCTTCGCGCAAGCGTTATTTCCTCATCGTCTTCGAGTGGAGACTCTCTCAGTCGTTCTATCCACTCCCGAGGACTTAGGCCTCTTGTACGCTGTGCCCTTACCCGCAGTCTACATGGTCACCCTTAGAAGCGAGAACTTGCAATCCACTTTCCCACTCGCCCATTTCGATTCTGCTGTGTTCCTGCAACTAAAGGACATGAATGTCGCCTTCAACACCTCGAATCTTGCGAAGCTCACGGCGTTGGCCATTGACAACTCGCGGTCCAGCCTTCCTAATGTAGTGAACCTCATCAGCGTCCTACGGATGGCTCCTGCTCTGAAAAGTTTGACCCTAACGGGCCGCTGGATACCCCGCACCGCGGAGGAGCAGAACAACTTGCGCAACACTCAGGTTTTTCAAGCGCAGCAGTTGAAGGATGTTCACCTCCGTACGGAAGCAGCCTTCGTCAGAGAGTTCTTCTCTGTGGTGTCCGTCTCTGCATCCTCGCAGATACACCTTCACGTTTGGGCTGCCGCAGGACAAGAGGGGACGGGCACGGGACTAAATCTCGGGGACGCTCTTCCTGATAAAGACCGGATCCACCATATAGGCTGTATCAAGAGTGCCAAAATCCTCACCGTGACTCTCGAAGGCGACGACGAGCCTTGTCTCTTGTATTTCGATGAAGTCACCCGCGGCGCGCTGTGTATTTACCCCACACTCGCAAGAATCCCCGACGCTTTCCACTGGCAGGATGTCGTCGACCAGTGCGTGGATGCGATGGAGCAGCTTGCTCTCAGCACTGTCAGCGAACGCATCACCACTCTGTCTCTACGAGACGATCCCTTTGGACATCTAGCAGCGCTGGATCTCTATTCCCTATTCCACTCCCTTCCGAATCTGCGCATCCTCCTCGTCAAAGCTCGGCGCATAGACACCGTGCTGGACGCATTAAGAGCGCTTGAGATGGATTCCAAGGATCAGTTTGGCGTACTTTGTCAAAAGCTAGCGGCCATACGACTCGAGGACTTGGTCGTGGATGAGAATGTCGTCAACCAGATCGTGGCGTGCTTCGAGACACGAATGGATGTGTCCGAATGCGATCTGCAGGCTCTCCATATGGGTGGATCAGATGTTGACGCGGAGCTTCTTGAGATGCTGGAAAGCATTTGTCAACGTGTTCGTGTATGATTGACAATATCCGAGCAGTTGATTCATCCTTAGGCTTACTCCTTCTACCAATCCTACTTACTCCTTCCACCGCTTCTGCCTCATCTTCATGAGCTCCCCATTCTTGCATGTCATTGCACCTTTTTGTAAACAACGATGTCTTCTATCCGCGGGCGGTGTTAAGTACTAGTATATGGCGCAATCCCATCAACCGCGGGGCATTGAACCTCGATGTCCCGGCCAGACTTGACGAACTTGAGGGTTCAGATAGTACTGAAAGACGCTGCACTAGTACTGCAGCATTGCGAGATCGTAGGCATATAGATTTGGTCGGAGAGGAACGATATCGATCCGGCTGTGGACAGGACGTGAAGTGACGTGTTCAAAGTAAGGTTGTTTCACTGAGATGCAAAGTCCTGAGGCTGTGGTACCCAGTGATATACAACACAGTAGTGAAGGACCAGCATGGAAGAAACGTACAAGTCATCATCGACATCAGTAGGTAACGCTACAATCCAGATAGGATGTCATGAAATGGGACAGCGAGAGCGGATGATACGAAAGCAAAGTGAAGCAGCAAGAGTATAGAACAGAAGAGGTAAGTAAATCCACAGACCCTTAGGAATTCCCAATGTGAAGCAGAACGGAACGGACAAAGAACAGAAAGTTCAGGTGTATCCAGCATCTCTTAGTCTTGTCCTTATACGCATAAGGACTTGTCCTAGCTGATTGAGACCGCGACCATCTCCGTCTCCCCAGAACGGATCCTCTGCGTCGGAGAACAGGAGGCTTTGGCTGCCGGTCGCTAGCAATAGACTCCGTACCATGTCATGCTGTGTAAACTTATGATACAGTGCTTCTTCCATCTGTCGGGACGAGGGATTAGGGTCAACGGGGCGGAAGACATGCAAAGAGAGAAGTACGCACCATTGATACCATGACGGCCTGCCAATCCGGCCTGACGTGCTCCCTAAATTGATGCACGATATCCCCGACATTGCGAATCCCCTCCGACCCTGGCCCACTCCTCCTGATATTCTCTGCAATGTCCGGCCGATGCTCCATGAACTTGAAGGCCTCGTACAAGTGGTACGCAGACGGGTACACCTTGTCAGAGAAGTGCACCGGGTGCTGCGAGAAATGCAGCAGGTCCGCAAATTCGTTCCTGCTGTCGATCTGCAGCGTAGGTTGGAGTGGAGGCGGACGGGAAGAACGCGAAGAAGAACGGGGAGGTGGCGCCTGGCCACGGGAGCGGGAAGAAGGAGAAGGTGAAGGCATACGCATGGGCATGCCGGCGGGTGTACCGCCCGGAGGACCGTACTGTCCTGGCGGAGGGACAGACCCTTGAGACTGGCCTGCGTCAGATTCGAGGATGGGAGGCGGTGGGAAGTAGGTTGGGACGGGTGGAGGTAGGTATTGCTCGTCAGCTGTGATCACGATGGGCTGGGTGGTGAGGATGTCCTGCACAGGTATACCACCATCATCGCGGTAGATATGACGCGGGTCTCGATGTTTAGGCTTCAGTTTGTTGCTGAGGGTGCGGAGAAGACCCCCACTCTTCTTCTTCTCACCGCCTGCACTGCGATCGCGCATATGCTGTGACGCGTAGACCTGTTGTGATTGGTGGAGTGGTTGTCGAATAACGCGTTCTACTCGCGCTGTGCCATTATGAGGAATGATAAGGGCGTGGGTAGGTGCATTTGGATCCCTTCTGAGTGCCTGCGCTTCTGGCGGGAGTCTAAGTTGTGTCAGGAGCTCAGCGAGCTCAGGTCTCTCAAAGATATCCTTGGGCGGTGTGGGTAGAGGGTTTCGCAGAGGACTGTTGCCACGATGGCGGCGGAAATACGAGTTATTGCTATCCACACTATGCCGATGTCGTGGTCGATCGTAGAAGTCGTCGGAACGATGATTAGTTGTACTGCGCGTCCTGCGATGATCAGGAGACCGAGGCGACCGCATGCCGCCGTTATGAGGACCGTACTGGCCTGGTGCCAGTCTATCGGACGCAGGTTGTGTGGGTATCACATTTGGTGCGGGCATCTGCACACGAGGTGCGCCCGATGACGAAGAGGAAGTGGGATTCGCAGGAAGATGGAGAGGTTGTCCGGGTGGATATATAGGTGCATCCGCGCCAGGGTATGGAATCCCACCACCTGCGCTGGTGGGTGCTGGTACCGGCATGGACACTGAATGAGGTATCACGGGTGGTGCTTGGTATTGAGATCGTTGTGGAGGTTGAGCTTGAGGTACTTCGGGAACAGGCATTTGTACGGCAGGCCCAGTGGCGTACGAGCGGCCGTGAGTCGGTATATGCGTCGGTTGGACATTGGGTATCACGGGTTGGAAGTATGGTGCTTGTACGGGAGCGAAGGGTATTTGACTGGGTTGCGCTGATGGATAAAGTGGGTAAGGGGTGACTATTGGGACTCAATGACTATGGCGCTCGGGCACAATATTACCGAGATACAAACGTACCTTCAAACTCATTATAGTCGTCCTCATCCTGGTATTCCGGCTCTTCCTGATACGTCTGATACGTAGGGCGTCGTCGTCGGGTTTTTTGAGGATAGTCATAACCATCATCGAAGTACTCTTCCTCCTGGTGTGGAGAGAGTACGCCAGGGTGACGACCCTTCTGTCGCCGTTGGGTTGACCAACCGTGGTGTGGAGGACCATAACGATTAGCACCTGGCGGCTGAAATCGATGTGAATCGTATCTGGAGGATCCTTGACCCATCAGAGTGCGTTAAAATGCGAAACGTAGAGTTGGATTTTGAAGTTATTCTGAGAACAAATGTTAGAAAGACGTTCTCCTTTGCACCCGATGAGCATTGAGACGCGACGCAGAAAACTCACTGATTAGATGAAGACACAGTACGATGAATGTATGGGATTCCGGGAAATAAACATAACACGAAAGAGATGAAAGCGGCAAGGAGGTCGTGCACGGCGACAATGACTTTGAGAGACCCGAGGAAGAGACCATTGTGCGCGCGTCTACCGCGTGTCTTCCTCATTCTGCGACCGCCACTATTCACCTGCACCACTTTCTCGTTTACCCTTCTTCACGACCATATTTCGTGACTGTACAACATTTCTAGGAATCGCGACATTTGGTTGAAGTAATTGACTCTGATCCGGTCAGTGAACGTTGTGCATGATTCACGCTCTAGAACAGACGCTTTTCATGCATGCGGATTCTTACGTTTTGCAATTTACCAGCATCCGACGTCCGTCAGAGATAGAAATGCCGAACCCATTGACGTTGAAGCAGAGGCTAGCCGCACTCTCGCTGCCCTCGTCATCGTCCAGCAATAGCAACTCCTACCGTGACGCAGACCCGCCCACTCCGAAATCCCCTGGCCCCCGCCTCCGAGCTCTGTTCACGCCCAAGATGCACAAGAGGTTCACCGACAACTCGCTTGAACCGGTGTACTCCCAGGATAAGCTCCAGGAGGTGATGACGAGGTTGATTTTCCAGGCGGGTGTGGATTATGAGTGAGCATGGGTTTTTCGAGCTTCGGCATCCCGCACCATGGACTGAATCTTTTCGTAGAACACGGCCAATGTACGTGTAGTGACGTGCTCTGTAAGAGGTCGCACTTATAGATTTATGCAGGGTCGTGGTGAATGCGTCTGCGCTGCCGGACCCGCGGGAGGTATCTTATGATCAGCTATTAGTGTGAGCACCATCTGCCTTATTGCTTCTTGCACTTCTCATTAAGATGTTATACAGTCGCATCCTGTCTTACCTTAACCTTTATGGTGCGTAGGGTCGACTCGTATTTCCAGCTGGCCAAATAACTTATGAAACCCAGTCGAGTCGGATTATACAGTTGTATTTTTAGCCGCAGGCGGCAGGAACACTCCTGGGTGGAACTGGGTGTGGAAGGCATACAGAAGCCTGAGTCGGAAATATCGCAAGAACCTGAAGCGACTTGTGCGTGCCCTGCGTTTATATTCAACGCATACGCTCAAGTGTGTGTATTCTAGTTTGTGGTCCATTCGAATTTCTTTACGAAGAGTACGTTTGTTTCATTGTTAGTATGAATGCGTATTGATGTTGTTCTATTTAGTGCTATTCTCACTGGCTGGAGCTATCATCAGGTATGCAATACATTTAATTCCGTCTCGAATTTTGTGTTCACCATATCTACAGTCCCAAGTTCTTCCGCAAGATCGCCTATGTTAACACGCTATCCGAGCTTGCATACGTCGTGCCGCTAACACAAATCGACATACCTCCTGCTGTGTACCAGTACGCACCAATTTCGAACTGACCTTTCGCAAGTATTGATTTGAGTTGCAGAGAGAACCTGAAATACGAAAGGGAGATCAAGATGCCCGTACCTTCACGTGCGGATCTATTCGGAGTACCTTTGGAAGACCTGATGGGCTACGACGGCGAGAAGGGTGGTATCCCACGCGTAGTCAAGGATTGCATCATGTTCCTCCGAGAAACGGGTATGCAAGAAGAAGGGCTGTTTAGGCGGTCACCAAGTTCTTCGTTGCTGAGACAGGTACAGCAGGCGTACGACCGGGGGCACGTCGTCTCGATGGACACGTTTGCAGACCCGCATCTTGCGGCGGTGTTGTTGAAGAAGTATTTGCGAGACTTGCCGGAGCCGATCTTCCCGGAGCAGATGTACCCGACAATACGACGGTGTCCCGGTCCTACGACGGACCCTGGTGATATGTCGAGTGTCATATATATCCGGGAGTCTATCCTTCTAGGGCTACCACCATGCACGTATATTCTGCTCAGCCATATCTTCCGTACGTGTCCAAGTCAGTCTGCATGTGTGCTTTACTGATCTATATTGACTACCCTCAGTCTTGCTGCATGAAGTATCTCTGCGATCAGCTTCAAACAGAATGGATGCCCACAATCTCGCAGTCGTGATCTGCCCCAACCTCGTGAAAAGTACCAACCCCGTCAAGGACGTGCTGATGTGCACAGTTCCAGGCGCGCCATTACTCACCACTCCAGCACAACCCCAAGTCCTACCTGAGCTGAACTCCGCCACACTCGCAGAGGGGAAGACGCCGCTCGGGCTCGTGGTGAAACTCTGCATACAACGGTACTACGAGATCTTCGACGAGCTGCCCGACCGGACCGAAGCCGCGCCCGTACCCGNCGCGCGCCCCCGACCGCCAAACGCGAGCGATACCACGGATGAAAGTGGACGAGCATGCGCCGCCGCCTGGCGTGCGGAACAGCATGATCGACGACGACGACGAGGACATCGATGACGCGATGCTCGTGATGCCGTTGGGGAATCGGGATAGCGGGTCGCAGTCACCGACGGCGTGGACGGGGCACCGGCCGTCGTCGTCGAAGGATTGGCGGTCTGTCACTGGCAATCGCGATGGGAACGGGAACGGTCATGGGACGCAGGGGAAAGCGAAGTCGATGATTAGTATTGAGAGGGGTGGGGAGGTTGGGGGGACGATGCGGAGAGGGTCGATTGCGATTGGGAGGGGGACGATGAGGGGGAAGGCGAGTGGGAGTGGGGTGGAGGCGATGGGTGTGACTGCTGCTGGTTTCTTTGCCTCGCCGGACGCTCCGCCTCTCCCATCGAGACCGGGGAGGTGATGGTGGTACTGGAGTGTCGCGTTTGTCTATCTATTTTGATTTATTGTTTGTTTTCCTTTTCATCTATCTCTCGTTCTTCATGTTATTTGTAAGTCTCCTTCCGTCTTGTGGGCGTTCATGTGTGTCTGGAGCCGGGCAATTCTTGCGTAATCGACATTATGTACAGTTACGTAATCAAGCCTAATGTTCATGGCGAGGTATTCTTGGCTCCTCTTGCTCTTCGCCTCACGACTTTCTTTTGACCACCACCTTCACTCGAGTTCGCTGTGCACGATGACGACAAAGAACCCTTCACCACCGCCAGCCTACACCGAGCACGCTGAGAGTGTCGGACAGCCATCGGAGCTGGGTGCTCAAGCGTCGAGCCCATATCCACGCCAACCACAACTACAGCCCAATACATACCCTCACCCACACTCACCATACGTCCAGGGGCACTACCATGCCTACCCACACCCACACCCACACGCACCGTACTACGCACCCTCCTCACCCCATCGTCCTCAGCCTTACGTGCAGCATGTTCAGCATGCGCAGTACTATGGCCCGACGCCGATCGTGCAGCAAGAAGCGATGCTGCTGCCGTACTTCGACCCGCGGTCGACGTTTGCGTTGCGCGAGGCGGCTGCGCGGGCGAAGTGGCGGTTCTTGCTGGCGTTGGTGTGGGCGTTGGTGATCATGTCGGTGTTGGGAGTCGCGACGGGGGCGGAGATTCAGGTTGAGCAGCGGTAGAGGCCAGGTCGGGTCGGGGCTTCACGGGCTAGGCAGGCCAGAGATACTGAGCCCTGAGGTGCAGTGCGGTGGATCCGCAAGTCGGAAATGGACTTTTCTTTCTGTGTTTCGGTGCGTACATGAACGTATTGGGAGATCGTCGTGTGGAGATCAGAGTTCCGACGTTCGTTTCTGCCGATAGCGGGAGACGTTCCAAGGAACGTCCTCGCCCGCGTTGGACACCCTTCGGCCGATGAGAGGATCTGATTAATATGAGATGGACGATAATTAGGGAAGGTCGGTCGTGGACGTTGTCGATGTTCGGGTCGGGTTGTAATAATATGTTGAGAACAAGGACGTTTGTGTCGGCGGTAGAGCGTATATATGATTCAGTGAATAATAGGAAACAAAAGAAGAAAAAGGCAAAGGAGGCGACGGAAGGTCGGGGGACCGGGCTGGGACGACATTACTGTTACATGATCACTGTGAAGAGCGAGCCGGTTCGCGTGGGCACGCCATGGCTTTGTCCCTCCTGTCATTTTCACCCCTTCCCTCCTCTTCTCCCGACGCCCACCACCGTCGTCTGCCTCGTCGTCGTCGTCGTCGCTTGCTCACTCGCCCGGGGGTCATTCTACTGCGACTACCACGCACGATATAATGCCCACCACCTCCTGTGACTACGATGAACCACCGGTCATGGGGACAATGGGGGATGCATTGTTGCGGGTCTATTGTGGCCCGTAGGCCATTGTCGACCCGCCCCCCAGCCAGGCTGCGACGACGGTGAGTGCTCGCTTACGGACGAGCTCGACTCACTCACCAGGGAGAACAATGACGACGGTGTCCGCCGGCGGTCACGTGCTGTTGATGACATGTTTGTCTGTGTTTGGCTTGGCTTAAGACGGCAATGGCCCGTGCGTGGCAGCGACCAAACAGGACCACACAAACCCTCGTTTCCCGGGAAGTGCCTCAAGTGTCGTTCGTCGAGTCCCACTCCGCCCGCCGGCCGCATCCGTTCTTCCCCCATCATCGCTCGATCACCCCTCGCTCATCGTCAGCCACAGCGAGCGAACACCCGTCCTCGTTGTTCCCCCTTTCGACTTCACAAATCACCCCGCTACCCTTCCTCGCTCCCTCCCGCCCTTCCGCGGCCGAGAGCTCACCACCACAGCCCCTGGCATAAACCTACCAGTCTCACGCGTCGCGTTCCTGCTCTCCGAGTCGTCTCCCCCCTCGTCCCCCTTACCTTACCCACTGCCAACTACTCTAGTTTCCCGCTGTCTGTATCCATACACAGCAGGCCATCGCGTTTCACTGCTTTCCTATCCTCGTTGCAGCCCTGGCTGTTGAAGTTCTGAACCCGTCACCTTTCTCCTCCTCTGCTCACAACAACCCATTGCATCTCTCGCACTCCTCTTTGCCTTTGCCCAGCCTGGCGACCTCCATTGCTTCCCGTAGGCCTCCGCCATTCTCTTCGGCTTCTCAGCCGTCGGACGAGGAATACATCAATCGCTCTCTCTTGGACTCTCTTGACGCCCAAGCAGATGCTGAGCCGTTATCCTCATCCTCTGACTCAGAAGCCCCCCACACTGCCACTGCCATGGTCTCGACCACCTCTGTTTCTTCAACGTTAGTACTTGGTTTTGAGTCACATCCGCCGGTTCGGCTACTGACTAGCAAACATTACCCCCTTTCTCCTCTGCTCTTTTTCCACAGTAACAACAACATCCTTCCTCATTATCTCAAGTCGCCCCCATCGCATAACGCAGACTCTTATAGCAACGCTCACATTCCGCAAAATATCGCCACATCCCATTCAGTGTATAACAGCATGAACAGTGTCCCTCCTCTCTCTTCCGACTTTTCTTCGATACCTTCGATGGGCGACCACGACCCCCTTAATCAGCAACATAAACTCAACGGCTTTTCTTCCTCGGGTTCTTACAGGACTTCACTTTTCGCTCAACCAACAATGCTTAATACTCGTACCGGACGACAACACCTCCCTCCCCCCTCCTTCCGCGACACCCCCTCCAACAACACTTTCACACAAGCCCCCATTGGATACTCGCAGCAGTCACAGTCCGATATTTATGTGTCGTCTCCGCCGCTGCAACAGGCGACAGCTTCTCTGCACAGCTTCGATTCCATGCATGGGCCGTACGACGGATATGGTATGACGGCCCCCCAGGCTGGCCCTGGCGTCCTTACGAACGGCCAGCAGCAGCAGCCCAAGCAAGCACCCTTCGGGGGCCTCGACCCGTACAGGATGGGTATGGACTCAGCACTTCCCTCTCAGTCGCATCTCGGAGGAGGGAATAAGCAAGGGTCCTTGTCCGGGCCTCCAGGCCTCTCCAATCTCCAACAGCCCGGAGCGGGGACTCAACAGGCTTCGTTCCAGGGGCAAGGACAGCTTCCGCTGAACGGTATCCACGGACATCAGTTGGCGTTTGGTCCTTCTTCCCATTTGGGAGCGGGGAATGGTACCGCAGTCCAGAATGTGAATGGAACCGCCGGGTTGAACCAAGCGACTCAGAGCAGTCAGCAGCCACCTCAGGAGGAGATCTCTACCATCTTCGTGGTTGGATTCCCGGAGGACATGCAGGTACGTTTGTATTTTCCTATCGCAGTACATCCCATTCTATCTCCCCGCTGCGCCTCGCGCAAAGCATACCTTCAACCTTCTTTCCTCCGCACTCGCTCCCGGTGACGCCATGACTCGATCGCTGACTCGATTCCTTTTGTCTTATTACAGGAGCGCGAGTTCCAGAACATGTTTACATTTTCCGCTGGGTTTGAAGCAGCAACGCTGAAGATTCCAAACAAGGAACTGACAGCNTACGGATCTGCGGGCGCTCCTCCCGGAGTAGGCGCACGTGGTGCGACCGGGCTGCCGCTGCATTATGGTGGACAGAACGACCCCTACAATGTCGTCACCCTCAACCAAGGCGGTGTCCTCGTCGATGGTGGTCGGGATGGGACCACGACGTCTTGGCCGGCCGTCGCTCCGATCGGCATGGGCCTTGGCATGGACGCCGCTTCTAACGAGCACTTCGTACCCAGCATGCAACCTCCGCGCAAGCAAATCATAGGCTTTGCCAAGTTCCGGACCCGGCAAGAGGCTCTCGAGGCGCGAGATGTTTTGCAAGGCCGTCGGGTCGATATGGAGAAAGGGAGCGTCTTGAAGGCGGAGATGGCGAAGAAGAACCTACACACGAAGCGCGGACCGGGCGTCGGTCCCTTGGCACTTGGTCTCATGAGCGGCGGTGTAGGTGCTACCGAGTCCTTGACGGGATTGGGTGTCAGTGGTGCTGGAGGTGCGTCGGCTAGCACGGAGCTGTTCACCCAGCGAGACAGAGAATTGGGAGCGATGGGGATGATTGGGCTCGCGCAGAGACGGGATCGTATGTTGGATGGGAGAGAGGAAGAGGAGCGGGAACGGAGGAGGGCTGCTGATGCCAGCGCTGTTGGATCGTTGGCTACACCGTTGGCGACGTTTGGCCCGAGGGGCGCAAGGGAGCGAGCGGAGGAGGATGAGAGGGAACGCGAGAGGAAGCGGAAGGAGAAGGAGGCGCAGAGGTTGATGCAGAACTCGTTTGCGTTTGAGGCGTTCCATTCGGTTCCCCACCAGATGGTCAGGGAGGGCGCGAACTCGCTGCTCTCTGCTGAGAACGGTGTTACCGATGGCAATGAGAGTCTCTATGGCGTATCGTCCCTTGCCTCCTTGCAGTCTCAGCCCCCTCGCGAGACCTTTGGTACCAGTCCTTGGGGGACCTCTCTCCGAGATCTTGGCAACAGTGCTGCACTCAGGAAGATCTCTGCGCCTGGTGCTCTCACCACTTCCATCTCCGAGCTCCAGCCTCACCGACCAAGTTCGCCTTCTTCTCAACACTCACCTCCTAGTCGTGAAAACGCACCGTCTCCACCTTCCGCAACTTCCGGTTCATCTGTGAACGGCAGCACTCTCCCTACCAGTGTCTCTGCGCCGTTCTCCCCGCCGACACTCTCTTCTCATCTTCGCTCAGGCTCACCTACCAATTCCGACCCCCAGTTCCATGACCTGCAACAGCATTCAAGGGCAGTCAAGTCTAACAGCCTCTCGAGCTCGTCGTCGCAGAGTGGACATGAGGAAGAACTGAGCAGGGCGGTCGGTGCTCTGAATGTCAACATTAATGCGCAGCAACCAGGCGGGTCAAGCAACGGGACTGGCGGATCGACCTCACCACAGTTGCCTTCCCCTGCGTCGAATGGGTCTTCTGGGATGAGGAATCCTGGGGATCACAACCCTCCAGTATGTACTTTTTTCTCTGCTTATGTATCCACGTCCGTGCTGATTGATGATATCTTTGTTTCAGATCAATACGCTGTATGTAGGTAACTTGCCGCCTTCTCCTACCCCCGGCAGCTCGCCTCCGATGTTTTTGGAGGAGAAGCTCAGGGACCTGTTCTCCAAGCGACCAGGGTACCGCAAGCTTTGCTTCCGTCAGAAGAGCAACGGGCCTATGTGCTTTGTTGAGGTATGTGCTACGTTCGATGTCATTCATTTGATACCTCAGCTGACGGTGTCTCGTAGTTCGAAGATGTAGCCTATGCCAGCCTTGCATTGAAGGAGTTGCACGGACATACCCTGGATGGCTTGATCAAGGGTGGTGGTATCCGGCTTTCTTACAGCAAGAACCCTCTCGGTGTTCGCACACCGACCAATTCGACAACCGGTAGCAGTTTCTCCCAACAGCAACAGCAGAGTCAGCAGATACTGAATTCCCAACAGCAGCCGTTCTTCAGCGAGGCTTTCCACCCTCGTCAGGGAGAAATCATTGACCCTATTCGATCCCGCCGCGACACCTCGGGCTTGACCTCGCCTACCTCTTCCACTTATCATTATTCTATGTCGCCACCACCTCGATTCTTCCCTACCTCGCCTTCGTCGCCTACGTTCGGAGCTCCCGGGACTGGCTCGTTCCCAAGAACATCGACCAACGCGCAGGGCTTTGGCACGTTCGTGTCTGTGAACGGGGGTCCTTCACAGCAACCTCACCCGGTCTCTCCGACGGCGACGAACGGGAATGCGTTCTCGCCATTTGGCATGCTCCCGCCAGCTCATGGCAATATACCAGATGCATCGAATGACGAGCACATCGCCCATGTGTTGACTTCGGCTCACTCCTAGAAGGCTTTTCTTTGTTTCTTTACTATACACTCCACTCTGCGCTCTGCGCTTCTCTCATCCCATCCACACTATTGTTTGATTTCGTTTCCTCCACCTCCACAAGCTCATTCCCATTCCTCATCCTCTCTGTCCCATGTTTCTTTTCCTGTTCGTGTTTCAGTCTCCGATGCCATTCCATAATGCAATGATCTGTCCTCACGATGTACCATCCCTATCCCCCCATATGAACATTTCCCTTATCCTCATCGTTTCCCTTTTTCCGTTCTCTCTCTCTCTCTCCCGATCTGTCTTTCTGTTCAACAACACACCCTCACACAATCAATATGTTGCATCTGCAATCCTTTCCACACTCCTCACCTCGGTACATAGTCTCGTTTCCCGGACTCATCCTCAACTCTCCTGTCTCGCTTGCACCTACCCACTCAATAACTGCTTATTATTTCCCTTTCCTCTTTGTGATGTGATTGCTTTTTACACTTTTTCTCGTTTGTTGTTTTCTGTCTTTTTGTTCGTGTTCGTGTTTCTTTTTCCTCTGGCAAATCAATCGAATCCCCGCAAGGCCTCGTTTCCAGCATCGCACGCACGCAGTCCGCATTACCCGCATTTTGGCACCAAACCGTCCACAGTCTATCCTCATCCCTCCTGCGTCACCTCTCTCTCACAACGAACCCGCTCTCACCTTACTCATTGATCATCCATTCGAGTCCGACTTTTCACATCATACGCTCACGCAACGCAACGCAATACGTTTCTTTTCATAACCCACCTTCCGTGTCATAAACGAAACTTACGGCTTCGCGATTCTGCTATAATATCCCCCCTTGCCCTGTTTTTCTTTTCGATGCTTCGAGTTACCTCCTTAACGTTATCCCCTGCACAATACATATCACAGACAACACCATGACACATTCTGTTCTGTTCTGTGCGTTCCCCTTGCGTTCTTAACTGTATTCGATTAGCTTTTAGTTTCGTCCATTTCCCCCACCTTCGCCTCTCGAGTTGTTTTGGTTTGTTTTGTTCGTCTTTGGCATATTCCCCCTCGCCTCAGCTTCGATGATGCGTGATGATTATGTGCGCGATTTGCTGTTTTGGCTAGGTACATGTAGTTTTTTTCGAGGTTGACAAGAATTGTGTTGAATGCAGGATTGTTATATATTATTCCAACTCTCTGTTTTTGTGAGTGTGCGTGAAAGGATTGAGTGAGGGCGTGGGGAGTGGTGGTCACTACTCGCCCCTCCGCTTGCGCTGACGTTTCCGTTGCCCACCCTCACCTCCATCCCCAGCTTCGCCTCCCCCTCTCGACAAGCCCTTGACAGCTTTTTCAACTGCTTGCCTCCTCACCTTCTCCGGGACTTTCTCCCAGTAGAGCTCTTCGCGTTTCCCATCTACGACTTCCATCACCACTGCGTTGATGGACGCGTTGCTAGAGCCCGTAGTGTCGAGCCCGTGCGTCTGCGTTGTAGGCGTGTCTTTGAAGTGCGCGAGGAGGTGCGTTGTGTGTGTCGGTGTGGCGAGGCGGAGGTAGCACTGTACACGAGATCAGCACCAACAATGCTCAGTGTCCCTTGTCAAAGGTCAACGATGTGAAAGGTGATTCGACGTACACTGTTCATGCCCTTCGTGAAATCGACATAGTCCAGACCCACGCCCTGCTGCTCGTCGGGGAAGGCACGCGAGAAGAGTGTCCGAAGAGTGGTTTTGTTCGTTTCGGGGTGCACGTTCTTGACGAAGATGAGGCAGCCGTGCGGGTATCGGGAGTGTAGCGTCGTCGTTGACTGGGACGGTTTTGTAGCAGGAGGAGCAAGTGGTGGAGGGAGAGGAGGGGGCGTTGGAGATCGCTTTCGTTTGTGACTGAAAGTCTCCTCTTCCTCTTCTTCATTTTTGTGAGGATCTACTTCCATTTCGTCGTCTGCTTTAGCAGCGACGCGTTCGAGCAGCTGAGTGCGTCTCGCTAGGTACTCTTCCTTCAGCTCGTCCCAGCGGCTCTTATGCAGGACGCGGAACCCGAACTTGTGCGCGTCGTGCAGCAGGGTGTTTGAGTCCAAGCTTTCCTTGTCCTCGTCCACCCCGGATTTGCGTTGCCAATGCCATTCTTCCACTAGTCGGTTCGCTAGCTCTGGAGCGGAAAGCGTGACCAGTGCGAATCCTTTACATTTGGGTTGGTCGGTAGGTTTGTCTTGGTGGTGTCGGGGGAGTGAGATGGATTGTACCACAGTTGACCCAGTCGAAAATGATGACGAGTCGGGTACCAGTATCATAGACGAGAACTGGTATATTCCGGGAATCGAGCGATACTGTAGGGGTATGTTTTCCTACAAACTGCGATGTAAGTATTTCTAGGTTAGTGGGGTCACACGACACGCGACGCACCATGTAGACTGTGCTCGTCTCCCATATCTCCCTATTCGAATTCCTCGCGCGATTCAACGCGTCCTCTCCCTCCTTCAACCGTATTTCATATCCACCAACGTTATCCCTGTTTCCTGTGGCATTCCCGAACCACATAGCGCGTGAAGGCTCGGAAAAGAGGACACGTATGTCAAACACGTCCGCCGCGTGTGCACGTATCGCTTTTGCCAGCAGAGCTTCGGGCGGAGGAGGTATCAAGGGGGATAGGTACGGTGAATGGTGCAGTACGAGCGTGAGGGGTATATCTGAACACTCACGAGCATCAGTTCGATTCGAGGAAACTTATGGGCAGGGTGCAGTGCTACGCACATCCTTCGGGACTCGATTCGAGTGCTCTTCGGAGAGTGGGATCTAGCCATAGCGCATGATCCGAGAATGAAAGTCGTAGTAGATCTGCATACGCGTTCTCTGAGAGAAACCCTATGGTCTCTCGTCCTTTGCCCTTCAAGGATGGTTGAGATGGGATAGTCTCCGGAGGTTGCGAGGACGTTGTTCCGATCTGTTCGAGTTTTGACTTGTCGGAAGATGATGGCAAAACTTGCGCCTTGGTCACCTTCCTGGCAACTTTTCGAGGTATGAAGGGGAGCATTTGTATGCAAACAGTATGCAAGAATGTGGCAAGTTTAAGTTGAAGTTGGAAGTTATGAAGTTGGAGATGGCGCGTCTCTAGATCTCTTATCTTATCTCTGAATGAGGTTCATCTAACGCAATTTCAAGTTCGATCTTGTCTTGCTCTTTGGACTCTGACTTTCTCCTACTAGTACTTCGCCGAATCAGATGCCTGCTTCGTGCATCGTGGGGACTGTGCTGGTCTGCGTATATCAAGAACACTGCTTATATGGCGGACGACCACGAGCAGACTTCTGATCTTGATTCTTGACTAGTAATCCGATCACTGGCTCGCTCAAAACCGCGACTCAGACAGACTCGACAGAGCTACATGCAGTCCCAAGGTAATGATTCACAGCGAGGATATTCATTTGAGTAAGCATATCTATACGTACGTTGCTCATAGAGACTATTTACTACTTTCGCACAGGAGACCGAAGCCTCATGTGCTCACTCGAGCTTCGAATAGGACACAGCGAGCTTCACGCTGTGAAGCAAGACTCCGACACAGGGCGGAAAACGAGCCTACAGATGGACAATTGATTTCAAGAATCAATTCGGTGCAAACATCTAGCGGGCTCCGACGAGCTGGTACTCACGGTATATGAAATCCCGCAACACGCGATTCTGTCAGCCGTAGACACGGCCTTCAGGAGGGCCACCTGTCTTGAAGAAGCAAATATTGCACTCGTCATGGTGATGCAAGCTGATACAGATCTTGGGGCTTGCTCGTGCCGATAGACTTACACGGACATACCCTAGGCATGGCCAGGTATTGCTTCTTCTGTCACCACCACGAAGGCAACTGTGGTCTACCACTTTGATCTGAATTCAAGAGGCCCAAGGTACGTTCAAATTCAGCCCTGTTCCTCAGTAATCATGAATGGTGACCTTATACTAGATCTACTAGATTCTGCACTGACGAAATAGTCAGCTCACGCTGCAATCTGGGGTTGTTTCTACAAAGAGGCATCTACCCTCTATGATGTCGTACCTACACGTGTTGAAGGTGTGTGCTGGTGTGCATTCACGACCCTGTCATTTGCAAGTCTTCCTTGATGAGCTCACACGGGCAATCCTGCCTCTCGACTCAGACATCGGGTTTACGGACAGACAGGGAACCGACAGGAGTACAACCCGCGGGAGGAATCAAAGGCGAGCGGCGTTGATCACTATGCAAGAGAAGGAGATGTTCAGCAATGGTCGCAACATGCCTGTCTCGGCCAGCGTCCTCACACCGAGTCGCACGTCGTCAGGGAGTATACATATAGCGCTGTACCTGTGCGTCCATCCACCCTCTTTTCAGCCCGCACGTACCCTCAATACAACAGCTGTTCTCTCTTACGAGCTCGTAATAGTGACCCCTTGTCGGTCACTCAAAACTTTTCAAGGACGTTTCATTACGGACCAAGCTTCCGTACAGTAAGATCGTGGATCTCGCTTAGTCTATTGTTTGCGCGTCTATAGCGTTTGCCGACGGTAAAGGTGGTCGTTTCCCAGTTGCCTCTCCTCCATTTCTTGCCACCATTTGGTTCCAATTCTCGTCTTCAAGGTGCGTAACTACTCATACATTCCGTTTGCATAGCTCACTTTACTTCTCAGATTTTGTTTTGTGTTCCATTTTGTATGACATTTTGACGACAAACATTTGGTACGTTGCACGAGAAGGTGCTGTACACCGCCAACTGAACTTTATGCCCTGCTAGGTCTTACTACGTCTGGTCACGTTCACTATGGAAATACCTGATTCTCCACCTTCTCCTCTTCATTCTCCTCCCGATTCTCCAACCCAATCTCGCCGCAGCAGCGAACCCAAACGTCATCGTTCATCCAAACACCTTGGAAGCTCGACCAAAGAACTCGCCCGGCTTCTTCTCTATGAGGAAAAGGAAGCTCATGAATTGCGGAGCACTATCCACTCCTTGGCTGAGAGACTGAAGATGGAGACCCAACGTGCTGATGACGCAGAAAGCAGAACCAAGGACGTGGTCTTCAGGTTCAAAGAAGCAACTGACGGGCGGCTGGCCGCACAAACAGAGGCGGCACGGTATCGCGAAGAATTAAACTTGTACAAATTACAGCTGGACAACGCCCAAAGGGAACTACGACGTGCGCAGGAGTTGCTGGACGCTGTCGAGCGTCAGAGGGTGGCGGCGGAGGAAGAGGCTGCTCGTGCGAGAGGCATGGCCCGAAAGCTGAAGGAGGAGAAAGTCATACAAGTCGCAAGGGATGAGGGTAGGAAGCTGGGCATTGAGGAGGGTATTGCACGAGGCCGAGCAATGGGATATGAAGAAGGACGTGCTGCAGGGTTTGCACGAGGAAGATCGTCCGCTGCGAAGGAGTACCTGCGAGAAGAGTTCGAAGTACCGTCACCTATTCGGATTTCGGTGTCGTCTTCCGACTCTTCCACGTCTCCACCTAGACGGTCCGCTCCCGTTCCGATCCCTCCTCAACAGCAGCAGCAACAAGGCACTCCGCCCGAAGATATTCGTATCGCTTCTCCGCGATTAAATGTTTCTCCGCGGTCAATGAATGTGTACACTCCCACGAATGCGTACACTCCCGTCGAATCTCAAACTCCTAATGCCCGCAGCTCGGTACACTCCTTCACTCAGATGACTTCTGACTATCCACAGGACGACGGCTGGATCCCCAAAATCGATGAAGACGGGCGCGTCCGACTTCCGCCTCCTCACGAATTAGCCTCGTCTCCTGTGCCATCCCCGCCTGCACCTACACCAGCACTCATGGTTCCGCCTCCACTTCCTCAACAGCAGCCTAATAATAGTGATTCCGATACTACGACACCTACCGAACCTACAACTCCAGGACGACCCAGGTACAGACGGCGCAGATCAACAGAGAGCAATTCTACTACCATGTCGCAGTTCGACATCTTGGGTCCTCCACCCGTTGCAGCTTCTGGACGAAACGACCGTACTCAAGTTCTCAGTGCAATTGTCGAAGAGAAGGAGAGGACATCTACGGTGTCGTCACCTCGGAATCCCAGCGGCGTGAGTCAATGCTTGATCCATGTTTACCGTGTTCTGTCTCTAAACTTTTATCCTGTATAGTCACCCTACGCCTACACCTCCAGTCCCAGCTTTGTCATGCCTATAGCTAGGCCCGACCATCCTGGCACACCTCAAGCTCAGGGTGAGAACTATTACGTTCGTCCTCATTCTGAGTCATCTTCTGAGGCGGAGCCTCTTTCGATGCCCGCAGGGTCTAGAACTCCTCGGAGTCCTCCCGACAGAAGCAGGAGCAGGAGCGTAAGTCAGACTAGGAGCACCCCAAGTTTAAAGGGCAGCATAGCGTCCAACGCGGGCTTCAATATTTCTGTGGAACCACCTGTATGTATATTTCTCTCTGCCAGGGGTGTTCGTATCTAATTTAGACTGCGCTCTTCTTATAGTCTCGCCCCGATTCGCATATGTCACAAGAGGATGCGACCCAGCAAGAGCCCAGTCTTTTGATGCCTGAGGATGCAGCCAGGCCTCCACCTGCTGAAGCACCGGAATCATCTCCTATTCTGGCACCTCAGCCAACAGGTCATGGTTCTCTTTCTGCACTCGCGCTTCCCCTCCACTTGCCTGCGGACGACCAGCTGCCACCAGGCTTTGTTCCTGCCGGCCCTCCCTCGTCTGTTTCTCGTACGCCTGCAGTCATCCCCTCTAACTTAGGTGGCATATATACGAATCCGAGCACACCTGCTGCAATCCCGTTGCCGCCTTCTGCTGTCCCTACCGTTCATCGCTTGCAGTATACTCCTTCTGTCGCAGGCACTCACGTCACGGGCGACCCCGGAGTCGTCATCCCTCCCTCCTCTACGATCCCGTCCCAGGCTAACAGGTACAGCCGAACTGCGTTACAGCACTCATCTGAATCCTCAGATGACGCCTCGTCGGTCTCGTCTGGACTCGAAGGGTCGATGGACACGTTGACCACGCCTCCTCAACGCAAGAAGTCGTTCAGGCGTCCACCGGGAACACCCTACGCAGCACCTTACGCCACTGCACCCACACCGCCCGACGTGACCTATCCCCTACCCATTCCTGCACCCCAACAACACCAAGTCCCACCTACGCCTATTTCAATGGCCTCGGGTTCATCGAGGGCGCCGCGCGTCCCGCTGCCTCCTTCGACCGTCGCGGGCAGCCCGACGAGGTCGTCGGTGAGCATGAGCCAGAGCCAGGGAGATGGGACGGCGAGAGCGGCAAGGGTTCCATTGCCGGCTTCGAGCGTTGGGAGTCCAAGGTCGGTGTATACGAAGACGTCGAGGAAGGGAAGTGTGAGCGGGAGTGCTGTTGGGCGTGGTTGATTTGAGTGGGTGAGTGATAGATATTCCTGCCTGTCTGCCTGCCTTCGGGAGGAGACAGGGAGGATGTGTTTTTTCGGGTTGTGGATTATGATATTCCTTTCCTCTCTTTTTCATAGAAGTCGTTATGCTTATGAACTCTAACGACCTCTCACGCCATCTCAAGTTGCTAGTACATACCCTTCTCGTCCACCATCACCGAAGACAGACAGCTCTTATTTTTTGGTTATTGTTACTGTATTCATAGACGTCCTGATTCCTCCTTTACATTCCTCTCAGCATGTGTAAATACCTGACATTGCCATAACAGCACTGGCTTGCGTTGTGGCTTCAATACAATCCATCCTTCAAGCGTCTGGTGTCTGGGGGACAACGCTCGAAAGCCACTTGCGCAAGTCTGCTAGCTCTTCCTCGCAGGTGGAGTGCTGCATGCCTGGATAGCTGTGGAACGATAGTCCGATGGGTTTCGCGGGTGGTTCTGGGATATCGGTATCTGAGATCTTGAGTTGCGTCTTGAGGTACTCGACTAGAACGAGGAAGGTACGTTTCACGACTAAGAATTCGCGAATATGAACAGATAGAACATGTTTGTCACATACCAGATCTCGTAGCAAAAGGGAACTTGACCATAGGGTCGCTCTCGCCATGTCCCCAGAAGATTGGCATCTTCTTAACATGGTCATTGACCATCTAAGCGTACGGTCACAATCAATTTTCAGGCAGCTCTTCGAAATATGCAGGTCACTTACGGCTTTGAACTTATCTTTGAGCGGGAGCCAACCACTCAACACGACGATACCTGCCAACTTGCGCTCGGAAGTGAGACCAGTGAGCAGGCTCATGGTTCCGCCTTGGCTGAACCCACCGAGGACGATGTGGTCAGCCGATACGCCTGCGTCGACCTCGGCGGATATGAGCTGGTTCAGTGAATGCGATGTCTTCAGCATCCCTGGCTCGTCCTCAGGTGAGAAAGTGCCGAAGGAGAAAATGTCGAACCTGCGGTAAGGATGGGTCGGGTTTTGGTGATCGTGATACCTTGGATCGGATTGGTTGGACTCACCATGAAGGCATGGTCGCGCCCATGTTACCAGTGACAGACATCATCGGTCTAGTATAACGCAAAGTCAATTATACAAGTCCCTTTGCGCGGTCCCACATATGATCGAGGGTAGACTTACGCGTTTGGCAAGACCCATTTCACATGGTGCAACGCAGGCTCTCGAGCAAGCATCTCCACCACAGGTTTCCATCCATGCCCTGAGTCTCCTAAACCCTGGTATCAACGAACATCACTCTTGGAACCTTGCTCTCTGGCACTCGAATGAACAGTGTGCACGTACATGAACGAAGATCACGGTGGCGGAATGTCTTCCTCGTGCAGCAACCGTCAGACACTTGAGGGGTATAGCAGCAGACATCTGGATACGTCCTGTGGTGATATGTGAGAGATATGGATAAAGAAATGTAAGCGATGTAATGATGAGGAAGAGTACCAGATGAGAGTACGATATCAAGCCCATAAAATGGGCGCTTCGATCGCTTGTGATTCTCTTCCTCTTCCTACTTACGCAGACGATCATTCCATTTCACTTCATGGACGACACAACTGTACCGGAAGCATCGTCTTCAACCACCACCACCAATCCCCCAACAGACGCTGCACCACCTCTATCCAAAAACGCGCAGAAAAAGCTTCTCAAAGCCGCACGTCTAGCAGATCTGAAGAAAGAGCGGCGCGCGGCCGAGAAGGATAGAAGAAAGCAGAAGAAGCGGGAAAGGGCCGAACAGGAGAAATATGAGGGTGGTGAGGAGGGACCCAGAAAGAAAGCGAAGACGGAGCAAGGGCCTAAGAGACCATTTAATGCAAGGATCGTAGTGGATTTGGGGTTCGATGAGCTGATGAGTGAGAATGTGAGTACACCCTCGTCGCCATCGCATGTTGAGTTATTAGTATCTGACAAGGTTGGTTGGTATGTAGGAAGTCAAATCGTTGACGTCCCAACTTGCGTTCACGTACAGTGCGAATCGGAAAGCTATATGTCCGTTCTCCTCCCTTTTGTTCACGTCGCTCAATGGTCGGACATTCACGCGTTTGGAGGGAATGAGCGATGCTGCGTATAGTCGGTGGATAGACACGGAATGGTGGGAAGATGACTACCAACGGCTTTGGAAAGGTTCAGAAGAGACGGAGGCTGTTCAGACGAATGGAGAGACGTCCGAGCCGAAGGAAGACGCGACTGACGCGACAAACGCGAAGAAGGCACCTAAGCAGAAGAAATTGCAGACTGCGCCACGAGAGAACATAGTGTACCTTACGGCAGACTCTTCCGAAGAGCTTACAGAGTTGAAGGAAGACGAGACTTATATCATCGGGGGTATCTGCGACCACAACCGCTACAAGGTAAGCCCTAAACCGTAGAGTGTGGAATGTTCTGCTAACGCAGTATGTGCGTAGAACCTTTGTCTCAAGAAGTCCGAGGATACGAACATTCGCTCAGCTCGACTCCCAATTAGCACATACCTAGCTGAGTTGAAGACACGCAAAGTCCTCACTGTGAATCAGACGTTCGAGATTCTGCTAAAATGGGTCGAGACGCGAGATTGGGAGCAAGCGCTACAAGCGGTGGTGCCAAAGAGGAAGTTCGAGGATAAGGGTGGCGGACATGACGCAGAGGGTGAGTCAAAAGTGGTCTTCGGAGCTGCGGAAGTTGAAGAGGGTAGACGTGAAGACGACGAGGACGACAGCAAGGCTCCAGAGACGATCGAGATTGATGTATCAATTGCAGACGAGCCTAGCATGTCTACTGGCTCGCAAGGCAATGTACTTGACGCGTCTTCGTGATAGCATGGTAGCAGTGTACATATGCTGGTGCGGCTGTTATTGACACTCAGAGAACATCCTTGAGGTTTGTTTTTCCGGAGCCTCGCTCTAACGGTTTTGGCTGGGATGGAGCAGGTTTCCAACCAATCTGGAAGAGTTTGAGCTGAACGCTGCGATGCCATGAGTGAAACGTAGTTTGGCTTACCACGTAGATAACTTGAAAGGTGGCTGGTATAGTCCCATCTGGCCTCCCATGCAGCTCTGCACACGTTGAGCTGAAGTTCTCATGAAGGGTTTGGGTCCACTCACCTTTGTATATGGCAGATGCTGCTGCAAGCGTATCTCTATGAATGAACTGTCGTCTGCAGAAAAACACGTCAACTACGGCCGGTACCAAGAGAAGCAGACATTTACCGTCCAACGACTGCATTGCTCTCGCCCATGTCGCGTAGGTCGTCCATAAGTTCCCACATCGATGGGTAACGGACCATAATTTCATCGACATCGACAGTCAGCAGGGTAAAACCCGCGCGACCAAGGAGATTTGACATATCCCTCGAGTCTGTACGTAGCATTGTAGAAATCAGGATAGCTGACGGATAGAGATGTTGCCTTACCTGTCATGGGCGATACGTGGGGAGAAATTCCGCCCTCCAGGTCGACCTCTGCCAGCTGTAGTGAGGTTCTGTCGGCGCAAATTTAAACAAGACACAACGCGAACATTGAATCAGTACACAGCTACCTCAACTCAAATAGAGTTTCGCCACCGAAAAGAGCACCGATGAACACACCATCCGGTACGAGTGCTTCTTTAATCTGAACGAGAATACCTTCACAGCAAATCGTCTACCAATACATGAGGGAGCGAAATATAATTCATCTTACCTGGAAGATCATTGACCCAGTGAAGGTTCAAGCAGGACACGATAGCTTCTTGCGAATTGCGTGGTATGACTTCTAGTAGGTTTTCTTCGTCTGCGTGTATCCGTTCGACTTTCACTGCATACAATAGTGTCAAAACTTGAGCAGAGTGTTCTAAAACGCGATGTACCTTCGAAATTAGTGTCTGTGTCGCGCCTCAACGTCGCCTCTGTGTGACGTCGTTCATTCAGTTGCTTCTATCAATTTCGTGCACATACCGCTTGAGTCCAACATAACCACTTTGTCTGTCATGCTCGTCTCCAGCAACTTGGAAAAATGACCCGCCCCAGACCCCACGTCGAGGATAGACTTGAACTTCCGGTTGATATCCTGCCACACTCCGAGTCATGAAGTACTGTACAGCGTCATGGTGCGTAGAACAGAACTCACAAGCAACCGCTCAATCAATGTCTCCGCAACCTCATTCCGGACATAGTCTACTGTCCTGCTTCGGTCTCCATCGTCGCGTAGAGCTGCCCTGTCCTTCTGCAAACGTTTCGCCGTCCGGTCAAAAACCTGGAATGGACCCACACTCGTCGGACTGAACGATGTCGACGTGGATATTGACGCGAGCGAGCGCGTTTGCCTCGTACACCTTCTCAGACGTAGCTTCAGAGTATTTCGGGCGAACATGGTGGCTGACAGAGTCCAGCCAAAAAAGCGCCCATAATTGCTGATCATTTGCTGACGTAATTTTGGCTGGAGCGTGTAAGCGCCGTTCAACCGTGGACGGTCAGCCACTGCCAAACTTCCTTTTTCCGTACTTTCATCCCGCTCTTCGTAACTGTCCGGTGGGGGCGGCCTCTTCGTCGCTCGGATGTCGAACAATCTGCCTCCAGGTAATGGCGATCCCATTCCTTCCCAGCAAATCGCAAGCTGGAACCCCAGTATCGTGGTCACCCCAGATATATACGCCCTCAACAAGGCGAAGATCACGCAAATGAGGGACGCGCTCGCGCAGTATGAGCAGGCGAACGAGACTGGCTTGCAGAATTATTCGGAGCAGCAGGAGTTGTTGAAACGGATCGAAATGGGTCGCGAAGCCGAGTGAGTATCTTCTTGGATCTGTTTCTAGGTTGTGTGGGATTGACCCGGTCTTAGACGTCAGCTTTCCCAAATGATGACTGCTGCTGGGTACGTACTCTTGATCTACATTTGCATGATTTTTTGCTCATACTGGATCCAATTAGTCAATCTGCTACTCAGGGGAACGTTCCTACAGCAACGTACGGAGCAGCTCAAGCGTCTTCCTCAGCCTCGGGGACACCCGTCTCCAACCACCAACCATTTGTGAACGGGTCGTTCCAGTCAAATGTATGTTGCTTTTGAACTTTTGGGGAATGAAATCTGACTTCAGTCTCAAGTCACACGGTTCAGGATATCAGTGGCCTCCAAACTCGTACCAAGCTCAACAGATGTCAGGAGGCAGCATACCTACCCCATCGCCCACAAACTCGTTTCCACCACCTCAGTCATGGACGAATGGACCAATTGATCCGCAAGGACGCGTTTCCTACCAGGCAAGACCTCCGGACGTTCGCGGCTCCCATGCGACTGTGCAAGTTCCCATGCAAGCGCACCCTCGACAGTACCAGCCACCGCCAGCATCCTCCGCGCAGAGGCCTACTACGTCTCCAGTCATTGGCAGCCATGCACCAGGTTTGACTAGTTTCTGCTGTTCGAGTTGCGCTGAAGTCAGTCTGACATTTTTCGCCACAGCGGCTATGCGATACCCTCAGCAACAAGCGGGTAGCTCGAGACCACCCATGTCGCATTCGCCAAATATGCAGCAGCAATCGGGAAGGTCCGTCAGTAACACAAGCATCGTCGCCTCATACTGACCAGATGAGGATATCTAGCTTCTCAAATAAAGCTCCGCCAACGCTTACCGACGTACAGGTTCGCGAGCAGGTGCAACATGTACTCCGCGCGCTTCAGGTATGGATAGAAGTTCCTCAGCTTGACATGCAGCACTGAGCGCGTTCTGGACGTGGATGTAGAAAGTTGGCAAGGAGGCTCTGTGCGAAGTCCTTCGGTTGACAGTCAAGCAGCTGGAGACCAAGGTATTCCCAAATGGCGTACCTTCGAATTTACACCTTCGGCCAATGGCCAATGGCTGGTCTGATGCTCAAAAAGCGAACATTATACAAATGGGTCGATGGGTAGCCGAAAAGTTGGACGTAAGTCTCTCGATCTATCCAAAGCTGTACATGTTCAACCGTTTTATAGGTACTACCCTCGGACGTTCTACTTAAGACTCTTCAGCACATTCGGGAGGTTGCCCATGCGCCACAGCAAAACCCTCCTCAGCCTCGACAAGGACCACTGATGGCTCAACCTCAAGCTTCAGGTTCAGGTTCAGGTGGTCCTCCAATGGCTCAATCTCAAACTTCGAGTTCGAGCTCAGGTGGTCCTACGCCTGCGGTATCATCACAAGCACCTGCAGTCTCTACACTCTTGAATGCTACATCACCCCAAGAATATTATAGGCCATCTGGAGCCAATGTACCTACCCAGTCTACCTCCCAACAGTCCTATTTCATGATGACTCAGGCAAATGGCTTTCATGTATTTCCCATTCAAGATAAAAATGGTATGCTTGGGTAAGTAAATTCTTTGCTTGCCCTCAAGTCTCTGACTGAACTGAAAGTGCAGGATGTCTACTGGAGGCGAGGTCCCTGTAGTGACCCCAAACCAGTCAAATATAGCTCCTGTACAGGCACCCACTATTCAACTCCAATCACCACCATTTCAAGCTTGGCCAAGCCCTGCTGTGTTGGTGCCACCTGAACAATCATATAGGTTCCCTGTAGGTCAGGCCAGTAGGAATCCGCCTGCACAGTTTGATATATCCACACGTGGCCCATCCCCACCTATCCCACCTCCAACTGTGTCTGCTCCTGGACTATCTCTGGGCCCTCCTTCACCTCCAAAACGGACCCCAGCCATGGCAGATAAAAGCAGACTGGCTCGAGATATCATGCGGACTCTTGGATCCTCTTATCCTCATCTTGTTGTCCCTCCCAAGGACTCTCAACTATCATCATCCACTTCAGCACTTAGCACTCCCACTATGCCCTCAGAGTTTAAAGGAAAACGCAAGGCCACAGATGATGAGATATCTTATTCTGGGAAGCACCAAAAGATGGATGAGGAACCTGAAGTGAAGTCTTTGGTGGCGCCTGAGCCCTCAGCCCCTCAAGTTCTGGAAGTCATGCCAGAACCTACACCAATGGTTGTAGATCCTTCTTCTTCAGCACTTTCTCCAGCACTGCCTTCTCTCACACCACTGCCTACAGATGATGCTCCCAGCTTCACAGTCTTGCAGGACACAGGACCATCAGGGGCTGCTGATCTTCAGGCAGATGAGAGTGTTGCTAGTGCTGACACCAAGGAGGAGCAAGTGGACCAGTTAATGGAGGATGAAGACATAGAGGAATACACTGAAATCAAGACTCCAGGTGTCATTCAGCTAGAAGTTGAAGCCCAGGATGAAGCTCTCAAGATAGCTCTAGTGCCTGATCTTGACTCAGCACCCCTAGTTTCATCTGGCTTCCATATTTCATCATCACCAGAACCACCCAATCTTGATATTGCACCTGGACCCCCATCCTCTCATGTCACTGTCACTCCACCTCCTGATGACCACAACCTTTCTATCCCATTCTCACTACCACAACCTTCACATTCTACTTCAGTCATCGAGCAGATGCTCTCTCAGCATTTTGAGCAGACTGTTTCACCCCATTTGCAAGCACCCTCTCTCCCCCTATTGGAGCATCTGATTGATGCTGACCCACTTCATCCGTCCAATTCCAGTAACCTCCAGAGACAAGATTCATCTCCACAGCCTCCCAAGGCTGGCCCATCTAAACTGCCTCTGTTTTTGCCCTCTGATGATGATGGCAGTGGCAGTGATGATGTCATCCTCCTCGCCACACCTCGCAAAACCAAGGCTCGTGCCCCGCCTTCGCCAGGCCTCATGAATGACGACTTTTTTATTCTCGACGCGAGTTTGTTGGCGGGCCCTGAATTGCCCTCTCACGCGCTGCGCACGACGCGGCAGTCTCCGGTGGCGGTGGAAGGCGGTAGCGGTGCGCGCCCGAAGCAACGTCGCGTCGGCGGCGCTGCTCATCGTCGTCAGGGTCACGGTACGCACCGCTTCGCGTACGTCGAGATCCCGTCGCGTCCAAACTGGGTCGAGAAGATCAAGGCGCGAGAGGAGAAGCGCGCTGGAAAACAGAAGGCGAAAACGACAGCGAAGGTGCGCGCGCGCTCGGAGAGCGTTGTGCCTGCTACCCCGGAACCTGGCGAGCTGCAACTTGGTGGCGGCGGCGACGAGGCAGGTGCGTAGATTATTCTAACGGTGTATTGTAACGATTGTTTCCAATCTAAGTGTATTCCTTTGTTGTGTCTGTTGTTCACTAGGCGTTAGTGAAGAAGCGAAGCGTAATCAAGGTTAGTCCTTTGTTCCATTGTTTGGGTAGTACCTTTGAGTTTGAGTTCTAATGTTCTCTTTGTTGCGCGTTTCCTTTGTTCTTAGAAATTGACGATCGCGCGGCATCACAAGTATCTTACTCTCGACTCCGCGAGACTCGGTGTCGCTGGAGGGGATGCGATGCTGTGCTGAACTGCGCGGAACGCCTTGCGTCACATGCGTCGACACATGCGCAGGAGAAGGACGTTCTGGTACGTCTTACGTTCCGTTGTTCACGATGATGCAGTTTTGATAGTCTGGTTTCTCAGAGGGGTTTCATATGCGAATGGGACTCGGGCGAGGTTTCATGTTTGCGGAATTTGGTCGACCGGCAGAGGCTAGCACAACATCTACGGAACCACGCGTATTACCCTCTACGCTGCGCATTTCAAGGTACTGTGTCCTGTTGTGTATACAGACCCGTTGCTGTACTTATGCTTCATTCACAGATTGCGAAGCGTCTTTTGAGTCCTCTAGAGAGTTATCTAGACATCATAAACTTCCAAGACACGTCGGCGATACTTTGAGACCCACAGCTGGTGTCCTTGCTCCGGATTTGACAGACATGCATCTTCCGGAGCTCCCCGGTGGCGAGGTGCCCACCTTCCTTACGGACGGTCTGCAGGTTCAGCAAGCTGCAATCAGCCGGAAGTTGCACGAATGGCTTGCGCCACAAGTACGTCGTCTAGTCATTGTACAGCTATAACATTCCTGATTGCGTTCCGTCATGTCTAGGTACAAGACAACATCCGTGGTCTAGGCAGTCGACGGACCCTCACCAAGATGTCCGTCAAGCGCAACTCACGTCTACTCGAGAAGATCCCTGCAGTGACTCGCGCAATGCGAGAGGACCCGAACGCGACCATCCTTTCCAAGGCTCGAAAACCACGGGATCCGTTCTTGCCGTGGAAGACATCGTCGCGTCGGAGGGGGCCTAAATTCTGCTCGGACTTCCCGACGAAGGAGGTGTCGGTGCTCATCAGTCAGGGGTATGTGTGCAAGGGCCTGCCTGAGGAGGATGCGGATGCGGAACTTCTGGAGGCGTACCGCGAGATGGACGAAGCTGGGTCTTCTGGAGATGACGAGATCGAGGTTGACGACTATGATATGCAGGTGGACGTGGTGAACGACACCGACGATGCCATTGAGGACTTTGACGACGACGTGGGCGTTGTCATTGAAAGGGACCACGCGGATCCAATAGGCACGAACGATCCTCAAGCTGCCGAGGAGGAAGACGTGACTGCTGATGGACAGCCTTCCGTGTCACTCCCAAACACTGACGGCGGAGGTGCGGGCTCAGAGCATGGCGGAGATGAGGGAACGCTCGCGGGCCCGTCAGAGGTTCCACCGGCCTCTGCGACCAGGGATGATGATGGGATGGAAGGCGAGACAGGTGATCAAACTCTGGGATCGACGAGCATTTCCGCTGGAGCATCTAGCGTCGTCATGGGGGGTTCGATGCATCTGCTTGATGGTGACCAGGAGACAAGACAGCAGGTGGAGAGAAATTCGCAGCCTGCAAAGGAGGTTTCGTTGTAACGGCAGCTGAGGATACTGTGGTAGTCGTTCTGTTTTTGCATTCCATTCCAATGTCGTTGCTCTTATGTTCGTTTTTTTGGTTATCGTATACACCGTCGTAATAGCATTCCAGTTCCGTCTCCATTTCTCGTGAACGTGAACATCAAGAATGAATAATTTGTGTGTCCGGCGGTTGAGAGCGACTGATCTGTCTTGGAAGCGTTAAGCGAAACGGGGTGATTGAGTTTGAGTATAGCTGGCAATTTCGGTGCGCTGCTTGTTGTCTTCCTTCGTTGTGGACACCCTCGACGACGCTCCCGTCGTCGTTGCAGTACTCTCGGTCTCTCGCCTTCCTCCGGTTTTTCGTCGTTCGTTCTAGATCATGGCTGTTAATATGGATAACTTCAACTGTACGTCCTTCCGCACCGCGCGGTCTTGTGGCAATCCAAGGGGGGGAAACGCTGACCTCCTTCTGTAGCTCCTACTTTCATTTCTTCTCGGTCCGCCGACGTAATTATCTCGGATGTCCGTCCTATTAGGCTTATGCTCGAGGCCCTGCGCTCCCTCAACGTTCTCCTCGACGAGCTCCTCTACAACCTACTAAGCGCAGCAGCCTCCGTGTCCACAGACAAACTCAAGACTAGTCTCATCAGGATTCTACCTACCACTGTCGGGAAGGAGTCTGTCTTGGAAGCAGAGCTGGAGTTAAAGGCGTACTGGGAGCGGAGTCCTCAACACACTCCGATCAATGGTGTCGACGGGTCGGAGCAGTTTGATCTGCAATGGGCGTACGAGGTGAGTAGTAGTCCTTCGCGCCCCCGAATGCTTCTTACACATATATCCTTGTTCCGAAGTTACTTCGGCTGAAATGCGAAGCATATACGACCATGAACGACACCGACGAGGACGAGGATGTGGAACGGCGCCTGAACGATAGAATGGTGGAGGCCGGAGGGACGTTTCCCCCCAAACTCAACATGCTTGCACCAGCAGCGTTGTACCTCACCGCGATACTAGAGTATGTGCTGATCACTGATTTCGTGTCGCCTGTTGCTAACCCTTGAACTTGCACTCCAATAGACATATTTGCGAGTGCGTACCCGCCACTCCGTTTCTGATGTCCGAATTGTGCGATGCTAACGCTGTTTTTAGGCATATTCTGTCACTCGTTAGTCGGGTGGTCTCTCGCGATAGCAGCCGGACGGTCGCCACGGTGCAAGATTTGTTTGTTGCGCTGTGCGAAGATGATTCTATGTACGGCATGTTCAAGACGATGAAAGGTGAGCGCGTCTGCCCTGTCGCGTGAGATTGCAGGAGTCTGATTGCAGGGCCAGTGTACGAGAAAATCGCGACGCTGTCGAAGACACCCAAGCCGCGACGGAGCAAGTCGTTCACCACAAGCTCGGGTAGGGGATCTCCTTCACCGAAGTCGCCTGAAGCTGGGCTCGCACCGTCCCCTCCAACTGTGCCTACCAAGCTCCGTATGTCGTCGGAGTCGCTGCGGCGACCGAGCCCGACGACGGGACAGCCTCCGACGTCGACGACGACACCGACTTCTACACGAACGTCGCTGGAGAAAGTGAGGAATGTCAGAATGTTTGGACGGACATCGTCAAGCGACAACGGACACACGGTGGACGGCCCAGCCACGGCAAGCGAGTCTCAGAGAACACAGAGCGAAGGTTCCATCAATGGCTCGATCGCATCAGATTTCACGGTAATTGCCGGCGCTATCTTGTTGTCCAGCGTCTGTCTGACTTGGGCTCTTCCCGCTCGCAGGAGGATGCTGTTCTCCAAGACGAGTTCGACGAGCTCATGCGTTCTGGCGCAACTATGAAAGTATCGCTCACTCCAGACAGACTTAGAAGCATGGAGGTGAGTCTCGTTGCCGTCAAACAACTCGATCACTTAGGCTTAGTTCACTCCCATCAGGTTTACAAGGCAGAACGAAAACGCCAACTGGCCCAGAACAACGGTACAGGTTCCACTTCACCAGAACCAAAGCGTGGACATCCTGGTCGACGTCCCTCTGTTCGCAACGTTGAAGCCATCGTCGAAGACGACGAAGACAGCTCGCCCTCACAACCAGGACCTGCCACCGCACAGGTGCCTCGACCGACCTCCCCACCCAGCTCATTCCTGCCACGCGTCAGGCAAACCAGTCTCGTCAACACCCACGCCGCAGCCTCATCGGCCGCAAACCTTCGTGTTCGATCCGTCTCGGTTTCCGCCGTATCTGAGAACGCTCCCAAGAAAAAGGTCGAAATGCCTCCCCCACTTCCTCCGCCCAAGGGCCCCCAAGCAGCTCTTCCGAAGCAGATGAACGGTGGTGGTCCTCCACGTACTAAGAGGGTGGTGCGGAATCGAGAGTCGTTGGATTTGGATGATATTATGAAGGGATCGGATGGAGAGGAAGAGGGGGACGACTTGCCACCAGCACCCCTCCAGAAGCTGGCCAAACCTGTTGGGAGTCCTACAGGCTACAGGAAGCCGCAGATCTCGCAGTCTGCACGGGAGCTTATCGACTTCCTGGATGAGGGCCCCCCGCAAGAGTTTGGTCTATCCCCCGCCAATGCCAGCATGCTCTCGTTCACCTCCACGAAGACGAGCAAGTCCGGTCGTTTCCGAAGTATGATGTCGCGTTTGACGATAGGCGGATCGAAGGAGAATTTGAACGGGATGAGTCGCATCTTGTCGGACGGTGGTCCCAAGACTCCCAAGTCGGTCAATTCTCACAGGTCACCGTACGCTTCATCCATGTCCCCTCCTCCGCCCCCTGCATCCATACATTCAGGGTCACTCTCTTCCAAAAGATCTGCACCTTCCATTCCCAACGTGATCATTGCGACACCTCCTCCGCGCCCTCCCATCAATACGTATAACACCCAGCCATCTCCTCAGCCATCCCCGAAACCTTCCGTTGATGATTTCGGACGCTCCGTTTCAATTTCTCGCTCTAACTCACATACACCGTCTCCAGTCAGCTCTCCGGTCACTTCTCCTGGACGTCCTGGACGTCGTCTGTCCATTGTCCGTAAGGCTGTGCCTACGTTCGAGGACCAGAAGAGGGATCTCTTCACGCCTCCTCCTGCCATCACTACCGAAGAGGAGCCTGACTTGTTTCCGCCATCTCGTAGTTCATCTACTCTCTTGCGAGTAGTGAATGGAGACGACGATACCGATTATTCTGGCCATCAGCAGCAACCGACCTCTACCAGCTTCGCAAGCGACCGTACAGGTTCTACTATCTCTACGGAAACTTCATCTACCTCCACCTCGGTGGCTCTGACGGTGGAGACATCGTTGGAAGTACCCAAAGCAAGACCACAATCGAATGGGAAATTAGACGTCTCCGTACGCCCGCAATCTGCAGTCTTCACTCCGACTCGTCGCTCGTATGGCTCCATCCCTCCACAGCGCCCTCTCCCGTGCGAGGGGCTGTCCACTGCCGACTTGCAAGACCTCCGTAGGCTTCTGGTCGCCGCCACTACTGCGGACGAGTGCCGCCTGTTGGTAGATATGTTCTTGGCGAGGCATGGCGGGCTTTCACCTACTTCTCGACCTTCAGCTATCACTCAGCGGATCCCCATCCTGCCGTCACCCCCTGCTACTCCGGGAGGAAAGGAGGAGAGCGTGAGCGAGACGCTGGAGAAGTCGCTGGTGGCGCTTTTGCTCGGGGAGAACAACGAGGAGGCAGAGGTGGAAGCGGAAGTGGAAGTGGAGGACGTGTTGGAAGAAGAGGAGGGTGAGGATTGCGAGGGTTCTTTCATTCAGGAGATAGAGATGTCGGACGACTTGAGCTTCTCCCTTCCTACGCCAAAAGCTGAGTCTATGGTGCGGCCTGCTCCGGAGGTGTACGCGAAGGGCGAACCAGACGTGATCGAAGATGAGGTAGAGGAATCCGAGGCTCCTCCAGAGGACGCCGTGAAGAACCTTCGTTACTCCTGGCAAGGCGTCGACTTACTATAATTCCCTGTCCCTGTCCAAACTATCTATCACATTCGGAATATTCACATCCCACATTTCTATATACCGTCTGACCCGTAGACATTCGTTATCCTATACCATACATTATGTTTTCTTTTCCTTCTTCCATTCTCTGCGGCCTCTTTGTTGTTTGTCCAGTATCTACGTATCGAGCTGGTGGTATCCGTAGCAGATTGGTTCGTGCGCTTGACGCCTTTATTCTCCTCACTCTTTTTCGTTGTTTTCACCCTCGCGTCTCCTACAATCGTACATATGTTTTGCAATAAATTGTTTTTGGTACCATCCCCCATGGATAATAGTTGTCTGCTACATTCGCAATGCCTTTCATCACACTCGTCGCAGGTTATTGTGGTATGCAAGATGATTGATTTATGAGCAACAGATGAGCAAGAGTAGATGAAGAACAACATGCAAGGGTTACGTATACATTTTACTAGTGCACCTCCAACGAGATCGCGATACCCATCGCAGCTAACTCTGCGCACAGGTAACGGAACACATACGGTATGGCAACGATATCAAGATCGCCACCTTTTGACGACGTCCCCAGGACGTTCTGCGACGAGATCGCCACTCGCAAACCACCATTCTGCCCCGCCCCTCCCGCGGCCACGCCAGACGCCATCGCCTCCCTCGTCCGCTCGTCCTCATCCTCCGCCACCGCCCTGCACACTCTGCAATACTCTCCACCAGGCCCTGTTGGCCGCGACTTCGCCTGCGCGCCGACATACTTCTCGCCGTGGCTGATATCGTCGTACCCGAGCGAGATCAGGCTCCCGCAAGTGCGGCACACCCAAGCCGTGGAGTAGTCGGAGCAGTTCATGAGTCTGTCTTGCAGAAGGAAGGACGTGCCGTGTGCGATGAGCGCATCGCGCTCCATCTCACCGAATCGGATACCTCCGGCACGTTTACGACCCTATCAGCAAGACAAAAATGCAGAAGTCAGTGAGAAGGTAAGGAAGAATGCGCGAGTAATTTGACACTAACCTTGACGGGTTGACGTGTGACGGGATCGACAGGACCTGTTGTTCGGACTTGGAACTTGTCCAACACCATGTGGCGCAGACGTTGGTAGTAGACGACACCGAGGTAGATGTCTGCAGCGAACTCTTGACCCGTGATACCGGAATACATGGGCTCGTTGCCGTAGTAGTTGTATCCCGAAGCTAAGAGCTGCTCTCCGAAGTATTCAACGGCGGTGTCATCCTCAGAGAACTGAAATGGTGTAGCATCCTGAGCAAGACCGTGCATCGCACCCGCTTTGCCCGCCATACTCTCCACCAACATTCCAATTGTCATACGAGATGGGAAAGCGTGAGGGTTGATGATAATATCAGGCTGCATCCCACTCTCCGAGAACGGCATGTCGACCTTGGGCCACTTCTGCGAGCAGACACCCTTCTGTCCGTGGCGAGATGAGAACTTGTCACCGATGACCGGGGCACGCGTGATCCGCAACGTCAAGTGTACTTTTTGCAATTCGGAATCGCCTGCGTCACTCCCTATTGGCATTTTGAACGTGACGTCAGATCAAAGAACAACGATAGAGAAGAGAAGAGAAGCGAGCCACGCACCGAGAAGACGGACCGTGTCGATCAAGGCTTCTTCATCTCCCTTGTACTTGACGAACTTCGTGCGACCGCTCGTATCATCGATATACGCAGCGATGTAGTCGCCAGATGAGACCTTGGTACCAGGAAACGGCAGGCCATCGAGATCCAGTATCTTGCAGCAAGCATGTTGCTTCGGCCCTTCCTCAGTTTGAATATCGTACCCAAGACCAAAGTGCAGTGTCGTTTCAGAGCCGGAACGCTTGTTTCCCTGTAGATCCTTCAAGTCGATGATCTGCGCCTTGTAGACTGTGCCATACGCGAACCCGCGTTCGTGTGCGGACTTGTTCAAGATCATGGCGTCCTCCATGTCATATCCGGTATAGGAAATAACGGCAACAATAGCGTTGGTGCCATTAGGGAAAGAATCCATGCCGTATGTACCGTGCAGATGCGGACGCACGACAGGTGTTTGTCCGGTTTGCAGGCGGTATAGTTTGTTGTCCGTACGATGTTGCAGTGCGGTCGCTGGGGTACCCATGGTTTGTTTACCCATCTGATCATCATTTCAATATAGGATCTAAGTATCGTGGTAGAGTAAAACATACCTGACACTGATAAATATTACGAGGACTCTGGTTGAAATCAGAGAATGGCGTTAGATTCGCCAATATGGACAAGAAGTTGGTCGGTGAATGCTCCACATGCGTCGACACGCCCTTCTCAATCTCCGCGGGTGTACACGCAATGTCCATATACACTTGCTCGAATGAGCCGATCTGGTCATCTTTTCCATTCGCCAGATACTTCACGGGTCGCATCATCCTGGATCGCGACGCGAACAAGAACAGTCCGGGATATTGACCACCAGTAGATGTTGGGACATAGCCTATCTCAAGATCCATAGGAACGTCGTGCTTGCCTTCGGTCTTCCATATCCGAAGACTAGTAGCGAGTTTCTGGCAAATTGCCGGAGGAGCCCAGCCTATTACGCGGCCGTCCAATTGGACGCAGAGGTTCTTCCGGCCGTCGACGGACAAGCTGAAAGCATGAGTCATACCATGAGCAGCGAGAAGGCCTGGGAGGTGAGCAACTGATAGCGGTGCAGTCACTATCCGACACGTTCGGGAAAGATGGTTGAGAAGACCACAGGGAGAACCATCAGGAGTGTGCACAGGACACAGGAAACCTACACCGCACGAAATGAGATGGAACGGGACTTAAAAATCTAAGCCAAACACATACCCCAGGCTTCCGGAAGCAATTTACGGACGGTCGTCGTCTTCAATTCGGCGAAGAAAGCACCTCGATGAATGGAACGGAAATGACTGATGTATCGCATAAAGTTGAGCTTCTCCGCGACAATGGTGAAACCAGAGGCTTGTTGCAGATCAAGACCTGTAGGAGAATTGAGGTTACCAGTCGCGAGGAAGTTGGACATCTTGGCGCCGATGTCATAGTTTGAGCGTGAAATGATCTTCTTGACGTATTTCTCTGGAGGAAATTCAGTGAGACAAAATCCAACGCAATTGAGCCATTGAGACTCACTGTCATGAAAATCCACCTTCGACTTGTTAGGGCCGTTCAGGTCAATGCTCGCATTCCTGAGGATTTGAACCAAGGCTTCTTCCAGTTTCTCCTTGATGATCATACCGTACAGAGCACCTGGAAGTAGCACTTCTTGATGCTGGGGAGAATCAGGGTTATCAACGGCACACGACCGGGATACAACTGCGAAGAGTTTTCGGAGCATGAAGCTAGCAAAAGGATAAGCAAAGACGAGAATACCGTACGGAAATATACAAACTTACAGTAACATGCGGAACTTCTCGCGAGGGTCGACGAGGTGCACCAAAACCATCTTCTGAATGACCCAGACACCAAGCGCTTTGTTCGTCCAATCCTCGGGCATGCCCAAGACCACTCGGAACCTATCACCAAGATATTCCAGACATTGGTCGCCGGTATATAGGCTGTACATCTTGAAACTTCGTAACAGCAGTTCCACGCGATCAGTCAAGAAAGTATTGTTGTAGTCTTGCATAATAACACCCTCGAAAATCTCCTTGTCGGATGCAGAGACAAGAGCTTTCAGAACAAGCATGATAGGAATGACATATTCCTGTTTCCGCCAGCTGAAGCGCAACATGGCGTTTCCGTTTGAGAGGTAGTGTAGAGTATTCGTGGCGGATGTTTGGTCCGCTCGGACACATCGAATCTGAACGGCGTGTGGTGTGTATGAGGGACCTCGGTTAGTGAAGGAGGGACGAGTGAGGGAGATGACATGATTCCGGCGGGGAAGAATGAGGTATCGGATGAGACGTTCGTTGCCATTGACAATGAAGTAGCCGCCAAATTCTTCTGGCTCTTCGTGGTGTTCTACGAGTTCTGCCGATGACATACCCTTCAGGTTACATCGAATCGACTGGATTGTGTTTGCTCAGTCAGCTATAATCCCAAAAACAGATGACTTATCACTTACTCGGACCATGATGGGGACTAGTCCGCAATCCTTTGTTTCGACCTCTACGGGACCGTCGTTCACTCTCCAGCAAAGCTTAACAGTCATGCGAGCGCGGTATGAAGCAAGCCGTTCTCGAGCCTATTGCATGACGTCAGTAATATTTTTGTGAGGATAGATATTGAGAAGGGGGTAAGTGAGCAGTGAAGTGAGTTGCAAGCTCGACTGCCGCACATCTCGTCTATACAATCTAATATTCGATAAATTTGGACCCTCACCTCCGTAGGAAATACCCTCCTGACCTTGGCCTGCTGATCCCTGTCAGGTACCATGGGACGGGCAATGGAAACCTGTTCATACCAGACTGTACTGTATTGATTACAATTTCCATGACGATATTGACATTAGACGTACAAGTCAGACGGTTGCCCCATCCTCCCTCCTGCCCTGGTTCCGGTCTACGGTCGAATATGACTCTGTTCCCAATCTCCTGGAGACCTAGAGAGAGCAGACCGCGGCCATCCCCGTCTCCTTTCGGTAGTCCAGAATCGTCGAAAAGAGTGTTGAATGATTCGAGATGAGGCGTTACGAACTCATTCAGAATCGGAACCGAGTGTCCAGCTTTTGGTGGACTTTTGAACCTTTTCTCGCGGGCGACGGTCCCAAACGTATCGAGGGGTGTTCGAGAGCCGTCAGGCATTTCTTTCCCGCAATAGAACAGGGACTTCGCAATCAAAAGAGAGAGAACTGACACGCCGGCGACTGAGTGATTCTACCGTCGGTAGAAATGCAAGTAAGATACGAAGTAGTATTTAATATATTAACGCTCATACAAACCGTGGTAATATTTGATATATTGACAACTTGTAAGATGTATAGCAAAATTTTAAATGCTATCGCACATTTTATTGTTTGGTAAAACTTCAACTACTAACAGCGGTAGTATGTTCGTTA